>CALNVZ010003431.1:31951595-32006593 GCA_940671915.1 Paracentrotus lividus | reverse complement strand
ATGGTGATGGTGGTATGATGATGATGATGTTGGTGAATTATTGGTGATGATGATTGATGATATGATGATGATGATGATGATGATATGATATGGTGTGATGATGATGATGATGATGTGATGATGTGTGATGCGTGATTATGTGTGATGTGATGATGATGATGATGATTGATGTGATGATATGGTGTATGAGATGATGAAGTTGATGATTGTGATTTGATGATGATGATGATGATGATGGTGATGATGATGATGATGATGATGGTGATGATGATGATGATGATGATGATGATGATGGTGATGATGATGACAGTAGTGATAAGGATGAAAATGATGATGATGATAAAAATGAGGATAATTGTGGTCTACTTTTTGTCTGGATATTCGTGCATCTCTTCATGAATATGATTGCAACAGTGATGTTGCCAATGATAATGACTATTTTGGAAATGGTAGGATACGCTTGTCTACGGTACATCAAATATCTTTTATTTGTATATATTTTAGGGGGGGGGGGTGCGATAATCAATATGATTTCGATGGCCAAAATGATTTGGCAGTTCTTAGTTTATTTGTCATTCAAACATTTTGTGTATTAGCTCTTTTGATCCTGTGAGACATTATTTTTTATACCTTTTAATTGCAAGGACATTGTGTTTATCAATCATCAATAAATAAGATTTGATTTGATTTGATTCATTCAGCAAAGAGCAAAATGAAGGAGACCAAAATTATGATGGCAACCAAGCGCAAGGTCAAGGAAACCATGAAGGAGGTCAGAGGTCACAGCCACGAACCAATCAGTAAGTTGAGTGCTATTGTTTCATTTCTTAACAAGAGAGATTAATATAATTGGTATTACAAGAGGTACATGTATGTTACCTCAAACCATTAAGTAAGGCGCCTTACCAAAAGATAAAGCCGCGGCCCCCTGCGTGAACATCGCAAAGCGGGATAATATGCTGGATGTACCGTTCCCTTATCATTCTTCCATTGACTTTAATTGGAAGGGATTAGTACATCCGGTTTCAAGCGCCGTTGCACGGCATTTACGCAGAAGGCTGCGGCCTTATCTTTTGGTAACTGTCATTCATTTCCTTGCTGTATATTTTAAGCTTAGCATTGCAATGTGAAAAACTTGGGCCTGAATTCTCTAAGGAGGTTTTGTACTCCATGATTTAAGTCACATCATGTGACATAATTTTGTTAGTCCACAGTGGAAATTATAAAACAGGCCAGATAAATACAATTGTTTTGAAATCTTCTTGGTTTTGAGATTGATGTTCATGTATGTCGTACTAAATTACCAATTATTAAGTTTGAAATATATTCAACATGTGTGTAAAGAAATATCACAGAAATTCTGAAAAAAGGTATATAAAGTTTGGGGATCTTGCATGTATGTATTTAACATGCTTGTTACAAAGTGTTTGGGCACTCGGCAAATTTGAGGCTTCCAGTGCAGTTAGAACATTTCCTGCACACTTGGATCCATCAGAAGTGTATAAATAGCCTACGAACCAACCACAACTTATTCTCCTGAAGACTATGAGAACATGCTCAACGAAATGTCGAGAGTGAGTAAGTCCTTTTCAGGACCACTCATAAGCTCAAGAAAGAATGCTTGGTGCATTGTGAAACCTTCTACTGCTAATGCTTATTACAATATTCTTTGTGCCTTCCATAATTAGCACTATTGTATCTGTTTTATTTCTAGGGGTTTTTC
This sequence comes from Paracentrotus lividus, assembly GCA_940671915.1. Classification (NCBI taxonomy): domain Eukaryota; kingdom Metazoa; phylum Echinodermata; class Echinoidea; order Camarodonta; family Echinidae; genus Paracentrotus; species Paracentrotus lividus. The sequence continues at coordinate 32,004,870 of CALNVZ010003431.1, read as the reverse complement.
TTTTAAAGAGCTAAGTCGACATGAGTACACCAATCTGATAGAAAAGCAGAGAAATTCATGGCATCTTGTCCTTCTGGTTAAAGATTCTTCGAGGGAAAGGCTCTGCAAACAGCTCTCTGAAGAACTAGGAAGTTATCCGTTGAGGTATGTCCTCAAGATCAACAAACAAAGAGATCGGTATTTCGCACTGTTTAATAATCTAAAAACCCATTCACATCTACTTTTTTGTCCCCGCCGAACGAGTTCGAGCAGGGGACTATGAAACGGGCTCCGTACGTGTGTATGTGTGTCCGTCCGTCCGTCCATCCGTCCGTCCGTGCGTGCGTATGTGATCAAAATCTTCAATTTGCTACTCCTTCGCCATTTTTCATCCGATTTCTGATTTCTGTTTGCTTTATATGATAGCACTAGGTGATGGCCTACCAAACTTCCTTCACAGAACTTTTGACCTTTGACCTTTGACCCTGATTTTGACCTATATTGTTAATTGGCTACAAAATGCTACTCTTCGCCATTTTTCATCCGATTTCGATTCTGTTGCTTTATATGATAGCACTAGGTGAGGGCTACAAAACATGTTCAGCGGAATTTTGACTTTTGACCCCTTTGACCTTGAACCTTCATTTTGACCTATATTGTTAATTGGCTACAAAATGCTACTCCTTCGCCATTTTTCATCGCATTTCGAATCCATTTGCTTTATATGATAGCACTAGGTGAGGGCTACAAAACTTCGTCACGGAATTTGACTTTTGACCCCTTTGACCTTTGACCTTGATTATACTTATATGTACATTGGCTACAAAATGCTACTCCTTCACCATTTTCTTCCGATTTCGATTCCGTTTGCTTTATGTGATAGCACTAGGTGATGGCTACAAAATTTCTTCACCGAATTGACCTTTACCTTTGACCTTTAATTTTACCTATATTGTTAATTGGCTACAAAATGCTACTCCTTCGCCATTTTTCATCCGATTTCGATTCTGTTTGCTTTATATGATAGCACTAGGTGAGGGCTACAAACATTGTTCACGGAATTTTGACTTTTGACCCCTTTGAACCTTGACCTTCATTTTTGACCTATATTGTTAATTGGCTACAAAATGCTACTCCTTCGCCATTTTTCATCCGATTTCGAATCCATTTGCTTTATATGATAGCACTAGGTGAGGGCTACAAACTTCGTCACGGAAATTTGACTTTTGACCCCTTTGACCTTTTGACCTTTGATTTATACTTATATTGTACATTGGCTACAAAATGCTACCCTTCACCATTTTTCTTCCGATTTCGATTCCGTTTGCTTTATGTGATAGCACTAGGTGATGGCTACAAAATTTCTTCACCGAATTTTGACCTTTGACCTTTGACCTTTAATTTTTACCTATATTTGTTAATTGGCTACAAAATGCTACTCCACCATTTTTCATCGATTTCGATTCCGTTTGCTTTAATTGATAGCACTAGGTGAACTACAATAACCTTCGTCACGGAATTTTGACCCCTTTGACCTTTGACCTTCAACTTTACTTATATTGTACATTGGCTACAAAATGCTACTCCTTCACCAATTTTCAATTTAAATTTTGTGTATCTATCCCTCCGTCTCACTCTCTCTCTCTCTCTATCTGTCTGTTTCTCTCTCTCTTTACAGGCTGCCTCTTAACCTTGTGAGCATTGACAAGCAAAGGTTCTGGTATCGCTCCCTCGCCGCGGGGAAGGAGGCTGGAACAGTTCTTGCTCTCCGTCCTTCAAAGAAGCAATACTGCGAGTTCAGACCCGCCTCCGCACCATCATCCTCCTCAGATCCTCATCTTCGAAGTCGACATCGTCATGGTGACAGCAGAGAGATGGATACGGACTTCATCGGTTTCAATGATAGCGATGATGAGGGAATTAGGCGGAACGGAGCCATGAATACTTTCCATGGATTTACACTGTGGTTAGATCGGTTACAGGACGGTGAACTGAGGAAGTGCGTTGTAGATGAGTGGCCAGACATGGACTGAGTTCAGATCTGCCATTTTGTTTTAGTTTTATTTGTCAAAGAGGTAAAGTGTGTGCAATTGAAAATTACCTGATCCGACAACCCAGGTGCAACTATATGTGAAATATTACAGGTATCTTGCTGCCACATTATATGCTGAGAACAAATGGATTGCTGATTGCTTTCTGGTCAAACCGAACTGTAAATCACTTTCATAAAAAATTGAAAAACTTTATGTTGCTCCTTTTGTATGTTTCATCTTGCAGTCTCTTATTAAACCGATGTGTTGGCTCAGTGGATAGAGCGCCCGCCTCATAATCGGGAGGTCCTGAGTTCGATCCCCGGCCTCATCATACCAAAGACGTTAAAGATGTTAGTTACTGGTACCCCGTGTAGCGTTCAACAAGAAGGGGGATAGAGCAACGTCTGTCTGGCGCTGCTCAACGGCTGCCGGGCCCACGAGAAAAGGGGCAAAAAGAGTATCCGTTTCGGAAAATAAAATTTGGAGCATTGAAAAAGGACATGAAGCAACTTTTGGTAGGAACATACAACATGGATGTTAGATTTGGGAGGTATTGAGCAAATGAAGTGATTGTATGCTGTAAGTTTCTTAATTTCTGGTGGGATTTGTTTCTTGCAGAGTTTTGATTTCCTGATTGATAGACAGGTGCTCTATCGACTGAGCTATGGCAAACCCATGTTCCAAAAAATAATGGAATCCCTATGGAATTCCATTTTCTTTGATAATTTCTTTACAAAGTGATGACAAAGGGTTCCCCAAAATTACTGAGGGACTCTAAACCAAGAAAAATTCCCGTCAAGAATCAATATGATGAGTGGATGACAGGTTCATAAATGAAGAAAGCAGTTTTCCTTTTGCCTGAACAAAGTTTGTCAGAGACCTACATGTAGTTAGTAATTACTTCACCTGTCAGTCTGGTGGACTATTGGTCTGTGACAAAAATCTTAAAGTTTTCACTTTACTTGTAATATTTTCTTTATTTCTGTATCAGTTGTGATCAAACATTTTACAAATGGGCCTTGGGTAGTACTACATATATGTTGATGAAGATGGTGAGGTCAAAGGTCATGTAGGGGTCAAAAGGTCAAATATGAAGCCATGTGCATCATTTTTCTTAAAGTTTTTGTTTAAAACCATAAAATGGCCAGGAGAGGGGAGTTTGATTCCACCCCCTTCTCTACATTTTTCTTATTAAGGTGCACTGGAATTTAGGCTGGTGTGAACATCTTAACCTGTTGGAGACGAGCTGATTTTGCTGTAACACACATTTCCTATAGACCTCAGCAAAAATATATTCAGGCTCAGTCCTCAATGGGTTAATGACACTTGTTTCTTTGACATGTTACTTTAGAAACAAAGTATTTGAACCATGATTAAACCATCTTTCATGGTCAAGTTTTATGTGCTTTTGGTGAAGGGGAACATGAGTTTTTCAATTATGAAATATTCTATTCCAACTTTTATTTTTTGGTTCCATTTCCTTCATTTGCATCTTTTATTCATCATTAATCAATTGATTAATATTCTTTACAGGGTCTCTAAATCTTTGTTAGGAGTATCAAACATTTTGAAGACTTTGAAGACAAACCCGCTTTGGAAAAGAATAAGATTTTTCTTTTTGTCTTGGGTACCGGTGGTTTTCTCACTTTGGATGTTGTAAATTGACTTTACGATAAAATTTTAAATTAAAAATTATAACTGAATTGCCTTATACGTGTCAAGGGCCTACTGGTTTTGTGGGCTGTGTTGCCTACAATAATTTTTTCCTTATTTTCATTATTTCATTTACCACTGTACAAGAGAAATGCCAAGTAGTCCTATTCGTGCAATGGTACGTGATTTTGAATTTGTCGAGACACTCTATTCAGCTCATAGGAAATCGCATACCATCGCACTCATACCAATTTGCTATTTCTATTATATAAGACACATCTGCCAGTAAGCATAAATTATGAACTTTCTAATTTGACCTATATTTATCTTTCATTATCAAATTTTCTTTTAACAGTTGGCCGAAGGGAAAAAAATTATGATGAGTTATCAAGGAATTTGTATGCCCCCATAAATTTGCAAATTACTTTGGGATGACTAATTGTGATTACTCAGAGTATTTTCACTGCGCCAGTTTAAATTTTGCTGATTATTGCATGTATAGGGGAACCTTATTAACCCTTTAGCACCTAGAGACTGCATGAAAAGTGTCAGTTTACTCACTAGCAGAAAAGGTTATGCTGTGTTTCAATCACGTTTTTCCAATAAGAATAGCTCTTAAAGCATATTTTCTTGTGCAGAATCCGACAGCCCACATCCAATGGGTAATCCACAAGAAGTATGGGCATGTTTCATCTCATATTTTTGATACAACCTTGACTAAAGCGTGTTCAAGACAGGGCGGTTTGGGGCGGTTTAGTGAGTAAGCTGAGGGGCGGTCTCGGGCGGTTTAGGTGCTAAAGGGTTGAAACAAAAAAAGTTTATCAAATTGATGCTTTAATACGGTAATTTTATTGTTCGTCCTTCTTGTATTCTAAGATATATGGCTGTAATGATGTTATAAACATTCTCTTCTGCTAATTGGGAAAGAGAATTTCCTAAAAGATTTGTTATGAAGCAGTTATTACAAGTTAACTAATTGTACAATAGATTTGGAAAAGAGCAACTCATTTTGTTAATGCATTTATAAAGCCAAATACATACATTTTATGTATCTGTCCCCTTTATTTTTGCTTGAATTTAATGGAGTATATTAAAAAATGTCTTGTGAAGTCTTTGCAGGATAAGTCCTTCTTTTTGTGTCTCCTCGTTATGTGCAATAATAGAAAAATATGGCCGATTTGTGCCAGATTTGAGTAGGATTTTCATTTGTGTGCGATTTCTCATTTTTTTCATAGTTGTTTGAGGTCTTCTGAAGAGTTTTGTATTTGGTACTTGCATATGTATTAATATTTTCATTATTTTTCTTTCTCATTTGTAGATCTTTAGTAATTTAGAATATTATTTGGTGTGAACTTGTAGGCTTGTTGATCACTGGTTACTTAATATTCAAACCTGGTACATGTAATGGGTAATATGTGTGTCTTTCTTTTATGATCTTATTGGTTTAATATTATGCAATAAGCAAGTCATTTGTAAAAATTGTTACTATTTTTGCTGACATTATTATATATGATAGTTATGATATATTGTGTCACTTTTCAGCATTGTTCAGGATTTATCACTTTTAATTTTGGTCATTCTTCTGTTTTGTATTTCACAATTTCTCTTTTTTTTGTCACTTTTTTTGTTACTTTTTATCCAAATAGGGGGTTGGCTACGCACACCGTCCCCATTTTTCACATTTTTGGTTTGCACTTTCTTCCCTAATTATCTACTGCTGTCTTTTTCTAGTGAATGCAAGTCTGACTGCATCAGGTAGTTGTTTAAAGCCATTTTCCATTTAGTTCTGCATACTACATCTCTTAAAAATCATGATTATTTGAGCTTGAGATACGAGCCAAAACATTTGAGGAAGTTCTGAGCCTTCACAAGATCTTGGTAGGGATTCAAAAACGTGCAACCAGGGTTTGAAAGTGATCTGTATTGGGGATTCTATGGGTGCTAAATGTCATTTCAAAATGGGTGTGTTTGATTTACAGCTGCCCTACTTTGACAGAAGGAAGCAAGTGACATATTAATCAATTTTGAGTTTTGACATTTTCATATCCGATTTTGAGTCATCTTCCTCCTGTCCAAATATCAGATAGAAATGATCATCCAGTTTGGGGCTATCTAAGGTATGATATCATGAGATGGACACATTTTGCCATTTTGCAGGAAATGTCACTTTTGTTACTTACTTCCTTTTGTATTAACTTCTGACTCTGACAGATCTATTAGAAGGATACTGCTAGAGATTTAGAGAATGGCTAATTTTGCTTTACAATTTGTCTTGAAATTAATTTTCCAAAATACGTCTGTTTATCTGCCCTAGACAAGAGATCAGAATCTGTTACAAATGTCAACAAAAATTGTATTGCAACATTAAAGGAAATTGTACAAACAGGTGACTTACGTTTATGTTCCACCCTTTCCTTCAAAAGATTTCCTATGTTTAACTGATATGATACTAGATTAGAATATTTTTATAAATGGGGCAATATTCAGGTAAACACTGCAGGGGGGGGGGGGGTTATGAGGCACATTATGTAAGGTTGGATTATATATGCATATATTTGATTATCAATCTTTTGTTTTGGAATTCCGGAGTGAGGAATTCACATATAATAATAATAATAATAATAATAATAATAATAATAATAATAATAATAATAATAATAATAATAATAATAATAATATCGTTTATTTACCCAGGGTAGCCACTTCAGTTCTGACAACTGTTCTCCCAACGGGGCCCTGCATGAGTTATTATTACCCCCAAGCTCCTTATTAAAAGGCAACTTTTAGGTACCATTTTTGTAAGTCTTTGGTATGACTCGGCCGGGTTTCGAACTCGCGACCTACCGTTCATGAAAGCAAGAAAGGCTACCTTTTTACGGGCGCTCTAACCGATTGCGCTACATAACATAACATATTTATTGTGAATTGTATATACTTGATGACAAATTTATGAATGAGATGCAAGTAATTTAATTATGCACAATAAATGTGAATTGATATGTTATTTGTATTGATTGATTTATGGTTATGTTTGTTTGCATTAATGTTATGATAACTCTCAACACTAGGAATATTACAGGTATAGATTGTGGAAGAAGTAGTGACAGTCAGTACTAGTAGCAGCAATAATAGGTCGATATCCCCTCCGATTTATTTGTTTTAAAAATATGTAATGAATAATTTTTAAGAGTTTTTAAAAGTTTCAATAAAGAAACACCTTTGAAACAGCTTTGCTACATGTCATGTTCATATGAGATATCGAAAGTGCCGGGGCTGGGGCCTCGCCACCAAATCCCCACCAGGGGCTCCTCACCTCGACCTCGCCAGCGAACCAAGGTGGCCACCCAGCTAGACCTTTGCAATTATTATTAATTTCTTTTCAAGTTTGAATATCATCTCTGTAATCATAGAAGTAGTAGCAATAGCAGTATCATATTTTAAGTAACAGTAGTCAAATATCAGGCGTGGATCCAGGGGGCGGACCCACCCAGTTACCCTGTAATAGATGTAATTTTTTGCTCTCTGGGTATGTAAAGAAAAAATTGGTGTACCAAAATCTGAAAATTCATATTTTCCTTCTCTCATGAAATCCGAGATCCACTAAAATGTGGACGTTTTACTTTTGTTACCCCGCACAGTAATTGACATGCGTAATGGACACCCCGAATTGTGTCAGGAAGTTGATTTGTTGCTTTAAAATCATTACATTTCTACATCCTTTTGAACAAACTCAATTCTCTGAGGCCAGATACAGAACACATTTGATTTATACTGGAGATTGAATGTTCAAATATTGTAATCCATACATGCTGATGTTTATTTTTAGCCAGTTGCCAGCTTATGTTTGGTGGAATATAATCAGACAGTGGGATTAGTAGGATCGTGAGTAAGACATGCCCATAGCAGCATGACAGACGATATTTGTACCTCTTCAGGAGCCAGGGGGGCAACGATGGGGGCACATTAGTGAACTAGATTAGTGAACAAATTGGTGAGAGGAAGTGGTGTATAACAAGTGGATTGGAACGGTATATATAGCGAGAGAGATAGTAAGAGAATAGGATTTTCAGAGAGAGGGGAAAGAGATAGAGAGGGGGAGAGAGAGATAGAAGGGGAGGTGGAGGGGAGGAGTGAAACAAGCAGAGAGAGTGTGGGGCTGGGTTGTGAAGGGGAGTTTTGCGAAGGGGCAATAGAGACAGAGATAGAACCCGACCCCAAAGAAAGTGGGTAGTTGGGTTGTATTGGGATTGCTTAACATAATTAATTTACCAAATGCATCATGCGGAGGATTCGTGTACTTTACTGCTTATCATAATTCTGTCTACATCTGGATAAAATTATGAATTTAAAAAGTTATGTTTAACTTCATTGATCTGAATTTAATATTTCTTCTTTACCAGAAATCACGTCTCCCTTTAAAAACTCTGCGCTGACTCCAAAAGTTCATCGCGAGCGTTTAATATTGTTTTTCAAAACTCTTCATTGCTTCCACGTAGGCAATTGGATTATATGGATTATAATATTTTCTATGCATCAGAACCTAGCTATAATCAGTATGTTCCCTGCGCCCCTGCCGTCTTAATCACCAGAATGTATTTTTAGTTCAACAATCTTTGAGTAAATGACAAACTTGGCCTTCGCACGCAACGGCATTGGAGAACTTGAAGGCCCCAACTACTTTTCATTACAATTCATTTTTTCCCGTTTTATTTATGTATCTATGAACGATTTATTCAAAAACCTGAATATGGCAGCCCGAAGGCTGAAATACATCCAGTTTGCAAAATTGTTTACAAAATATACAATGAAACATTCAAAGGTCAAAATATAGTTAGAGCAATAAATTATGCAAGGAACAAAATGTTGTTATTAACAAAGTGTTCGTTTTAAAAATAAAATTATCTAATATCTGAGAAAATTGTTATACATAAATTGGGTAGATAAGATAAATAATATATAGGGTAGGGATTGATACAAAGATTGATACAGAGATTTGTGTCATATATAACATTTAATTAAAATTATTTTGTATTCGCTCTGAGCAAACCTGAAGACGGGTACACTTTAAACATAAAATTCAAGCATTTTTTACATATCAATATACCCTGAATATGTGAGTGCGACCTCCAAAATAAATCTGGTGACCTTTTCAGTCAACTTTTAAGAAAATTTGGTCCGTCACCAATAATGCATGTGACGCCCCCGAATAATATCTAAATATGTATTAATCTGACATCCCCCTATTTAAAGATGACCATGATATCAAATGGTTTTGAAAACCATCGAGGGCATTTTATTGACAACCCTTTTCTTTCTTTTTTTCTCCTGAGATTCTCCTTAATCATATATTTCAGCGGCGGATCCAGGAGCGATGTGCTGATATTTAAAAACACTCATTGTCTTTACAGTTTAAAATCGGAAAATGTTCGGCCTGCGCCTCTCCCTTTTTTCAAATCCTGGATCTGACACAAAAATAAGGCCTATTATGTGCTTTTTTTTTTTATTCCAAAAGGCACTAAATCTGATTTTGATTCCAATTGAGTTATTGACGTTGGACCATTTTTTTTTAGAGCAATGAAAATTTGTTAAGTGCATTTTTGCCATATAGGCCTATACTCAAAAGTACAAAATTTGGTTTAAAAAATCCTCTTTTTGTCTCAAATGCAGCATAAGTGGATTGAACACCTTGATTTGGAAGTTTAATCTTTATGAGAATCTTTTATGAACGTATTTTAACCCCAGGATGTTTATACGAGTCTACAGTTGCCGAGATTATTGGAAGAGATTGTGGGGGGGGGGGGGGGGGGGGGGGGGGGGAGGGAGAGGTTAAACCAAAATACAAAAAACAAACAAGAAAACTTGAATAAAATCTAGAAATAAACATACGAATATTTTCATGTCAGTATAATTGATTACGTGCACATGTTATGAATCATTTTAATTCAAATGTTAATGACTGATCATACCCTTAGCGTGCCACGGACATATTTTTAGTGCAATTGTATTATTACATGCTCTACACAATCGTAATTATTTTTTCTCTTTAATGGTGGCAGTGGCCCACATACTTTGCAAAAAAATGATGCTGCTTGTATTGTGTCTGTGGATTAATTTCAAGTCATTCATGCCAGCAAGAACTTTTCATATTCTCTATAATAATAATAGTAATAATAATCTAATCTTCTTTTTCAATACAAACTAATGTGGCATGTTAACTGTTCACTGTCCCTTTTCAAAATAGAGAAAGTCTGGGATTACGTATTGCGTGATAGGCCTAGACCTAATACATGTATAGGCCTACCATATTTATATTCTTGACTTTTCCTATTAATGTTCTACAAGTATTTTATTGTATTCTTACTAACATTCTCATTTTCATTCTTGTATATTGACCTATTCAAGCCTTTGAATCATATTTTTGATAACTCCATTTATAAATAATTATCTCGTTTGTGGTTGTCTTTCTTCCACATTGAAAACAATAAAAATATGGGGTTAATTTGTTCAAAGCTAAACCATATCCAATGGTTATTGTATGAAAATTAGTCAAAGTTATCTCGACGTATTGTTTTAATCGGATGAATGCAAGTTTAGTCATACATATACAGTCTGTGTCCAAAAAAAAAAAAAAAAATGGTACAGTCGGGGGAAAAATAATTTGGGTGTGAAATAATTTCAAATAATGTGTGCTTGTGGTACCAAATTAAAGCCAAAAGATTTTCCTTTGCTGATGCGCCTTGGTTTGTATAGTTTGCTTTCGTAAAACAAAAGCTAAATTTTGTGCGACGAGGAACAAATCGAAATTGCGCAATTCTTTTGTTCTGAAAGGCTGAATTAATGGCCATTTATATGCTAAACATTCACTGAGGCAGAGCCATCGATTTTTCTTGATATCTAAAAACAATTACAGGAATAAATGTGATGAAAAAAAAAAATGCAGAAAAAGTCTGATTTTCCTGCTTTATGAAATACAAAACAATATCATGAATATCAGGCTGTGATAAATCTTCATGCTATAAAAATTGTGTTTCCACTTGTAACATTTTTTTTTTAAACACAGACTGTATAGTCCTCCCATAATGAGTAATCTCCCTAATGAGCAAACTTGTTACGAGGCCCCATCGCGGCTAGTACGCATTATATCTTGATATCTGGCACGGTGTTTCGACTAACAGAAACAACCCAAATGTGTATTTGGAGTTCTCATCGTGCTCATGGAAATTTTCTAGCTTTTGAAATATATTTCATGATCTGATTATTAAGGGTGGTATCTAACTTCACGGAGACGTCTCCGCGATGGATAAAAAGTATAAGAGATGTCTCTGAAACTTAAGAGACGTCTCCGAGACGTCTCCGCGACAATTTTCAAAAACTTTCTCAAAGCAGTTTCAAAGAACCGTCTCAAAGTAGTTACCGCTACTCATGAAACGTCTCGGAGATGTCTCGGAGACGTCTCCGAAATCTGTCTCAAAGTTGTTTCAAATCCGTCACAAAGTTGTTTCAAAGTTGTTTCAAAGTAATTCCGCGAAGTGAGATACCGTCCTTAACAAAAACTTTCCCTCTACTATCTGCGTAACGTATTAATGTGCACAAACATTTGGAGTAATTTTTTTTGGTCAAAGTCGCCTCGTACCAACTTATCGAGAAAGTGTTTTTATTGATTTGACCCCCTTCGATCGACATGCTCCCGTGACCGGAAGTGATACGTCACTTCCGCTCACCTAGAGTCTGCCCTTTTTAATGGTTATGGGAAATCCTCATTAATAATTTAAACTTAGTATTATATTCTTCAGTCATGGTAGCGCTTGTCCGAATTATGATATACTCTGCATGTCATCTAACAGAGCTGAAAATACAGCTTTCCTGCGGCTGATCCATTTTGTTCAGTCATTTAAAAAAAAAAAAAAAAAAAAAATAGTTTTTAAAGTGTATCGTCTATATTTTGATCAATTTTCATCCAATTGATCTTTTGTTTCATTATAATTAAATCATTGTGTATCTAAATACAACGATTAAAATTTTTTTTTTTAAACATTGATTTATAGTGACAAAACACAGTCATTGAATCATTGGAAGAAAAAGTATTGCATAATATGATGTAATATATCATATCATAAATGAAGATGTAATATTTCATAAAAATGAAATTAAAGTATTGGAACAGACGCAGATGAATTATGTTATAGATCTAGGGGTCCATGAACTTGGAAAAGTCATAAATACAAGAAGAAGAAAAAGATCTCTTGATCTCTTGTTTCACTATTGTGTATCTCAATAAAACGATTTAAAAAAATAATAAAAAACATTGATTTATAATGATAAAACACAGTCATTGAATCATTGTTAATTAATACGTATTAATTGATAATAAAGCGGTACGATTGTTATTGTACATTGTAACGAACAATATATGGCTTAAATTAAATATCCAAAATCCTAAATAGATCAAATTGCTTAATTAATAACATGCGTGACTGGAGTGAAATATGACAATGAAATGACTTAAACAATCAACACAATTATGAATAGCATTATGAGATTATATGTTAATTGTTCTATAATCTTATATAATCTTTTGTCATTATATTTAAAAAAAAAGTCATACACACATTGTACTATAATGGAAGGCTTACAAGTTTCACAAAAACAATAAACCTTTGAAAAGACAAACGTAACAATGATTTTACTCTCACTGAAGGGGTGCAGAAATCGAGGTTTTATCCTTATTTCAACAATGACTTATTTTATATTCCTTCATAATGTTTGTTAAGCTTTTATTTTTGCACTTATCGGATATAGAAGTCAAGATAATAATCTAACATCTATAATCTACTTTAATTTATTTATCAATTAAAAAACAACAACAACAAAATGTATACATATGATATTTGTATACGGTTGTTATATTATAGTTCATTATTCATCCAAATTGCTGCAACTTATATGCGACAATGCTCCATTACAAAATATATTTGGAGGATACAGTCATGTACAATCAATGCACCTTTGAAACCAAATAATTATAGGCTTATCATCACAGAAATTCGAAACTGCATGGGATCTTATTTAAACACAATAGAAAAAGGGATTTCTCAGATTAAAAAGGATTAAGAAAACTTTTCCTGTTATCCAAAATTCTGAAACCTGAACCTAAACAAGTATTAAAGTAATAAATATTAAAACATGACTGACTCATTAGCCTGTTTGAAAGATGATGAAACCTGAGCCACTTCTGGAACCAGTAAAGAATAACATTATACATGAATGGGAACAGAAGAAGATAGATTACTAGTATGATCAGTAGCGGATCCATGCTTAGGTCATTCGATTGAATGTATCGGCCCATGCCCAGACATAATAGAGCTGCTTTTGTCCTCAGAAAATATTGGACCTACACAATCTTTTAAACAGTTCGACGCTGGATCCGCGTCTGATAGATGAATGGGTTACTGAAATTGCAAATAAAGAAAAGTAATAATAATAAGAAGAAGAAGAAAAAAAAAAGAAGGTGAAGAAGAAGAAAAAAATAATAAGATTTTTTTTTTGTTGGCTCGAAACTGGGTTGAACAAATTAACAGGTAGCTGGTCATTCTGTTACGTACCATGACGTCATAATTTCCTATTGTTCAAAATCCCCACCCACCCTCTCAAAAACATTCCCTCCTTTAAGCTGCTTTGTGTTGCGATGGTTGAATTCACTCTGGAAATGTTGTTTGTCTTGTATTATTCATGATGTGAGAAGTAACCTTCGATCGATTAAAGCTTTTGTGACGAGGATGAAGTCATCGAAGTTTAAAAAAGATTTTTACCAGTGAGGTCTGCAGCTTGCATTGTGATCGAACACCATAATATATTCCACATAATTATCTCAAAGCTGTCCCCAATTGTTTTTAACCCTCTTTGTGCTATTCTTAGAAAAGGTGAGTCAAAATTATGTAGCAATATGGCTACAAAGCACAAAGAGGGTTAAAGTTAGTCGTTTGATTTGTTTGAAGGATGTGACATGTTTAGTTGCGAAGAAAAGAGGGGGGGGGTGATTTTGGGGCCTTTCGTGTTTTCGAATGCAGTCTGAAATATTCGTTTGTCCTCTCTTTTTATAGGGGTCTGCAACCTACAAGCTTCGCTTTTCAGCAGTCCCCTCCAAGCCCATGACCAATATGTTTAATTTATGCCTGTTGTACTTGTTATTTTTAACTACATTTTCTTATGTTTCATTAATATACTATGTACAATGTAATTTGATTTGAAATGTTGGAAACTGAAAAAAACGAAATGAAATGAAATGAAATTCGTTTGTCCTCTCTTTGTATTACATAACAACTTAGTTTTATTACACTTTATTTCGGGACTTGAGGTGAATTGTCATTTCATATCCTTGAGAAAAATATACACGTATAAAGGAAAGTTTGCTTATAAACGGTAGCATTCTAACATAGGCAATAAAAGCATTCATAAAACAATTAAACAACCAATCAATCGATCACTTGAAGCAATAATTTTCTTCCTGTTATTAAAGCTTTATCCGCTTTATCTAGCTGCCTCAAATTCTTCCCCAACCTGTACATCTCTCTTCCTTTCTCTCCCACATATTTTATATATTAATATACTTATGTTTCTCTCAAAACCTTCAGAATCTATTCTCTCTGTCTTTCTCTCTCTCTTTTCCCTCCTCTCTCTCAACACACACACACCACACGCACACACACACACACCCACACACACACACACCCACACACACGTACACAAGCACGCACAACACACCCTCACACACACACACACACCCTCACACACACACATACACACACACATATATATATACACACACACCCTCACACACACACACACACACACACATATATATAAATATATTATATTACACAACACACCCACACACACACACATACACACACACACACCCACCCTCCCCACACACACTCACACAACCTTACACACTCTTGTATAAACTCTTATATTTTCTCTCACCTCAATATTATAGTAATAATTACTCCACTCCATTTTTTTCAAATCGATTTCAATGTTTTAATCAATGAAAAATATTACATCAATTACTCTGTTAAAAAATGGGGAAATACAGTACAATTTGCTTATTTACACAGCATAATATAGCGACATAAATTTAGATGATGTTATTTACAAAGTCATGCCAATGTTATTATAAATTTATAATTACATATGCAATGTCGACACTGCATTCGGATGTGATTGATCATATATAGTGCATACCATAATATACCTAATTCTGCCAATGATAAGTAATAGAATGGGATGACATTATATGAATCAAAGAAAACTTTTTAATTGTGGATTAAAACAAATGCTCGCATGTAGACGGTAAGTAGGTTAACAACCAACGAAATTCCTATTACTTTGAAGGTGACTTGTTTGAAATATTTTCAGTAATGCATTCACAAATTTGAATGAAAAACAGTATCGGAACCAGGATTTCAGGATAGGGGGAGGGGGGCGCCGCCGAAATTTTTCCGATTTTAACATGTACAGTCAACGAGCGGTTTTCAAATCGTCCCCTGTGCCCCCATCTGGATCCGCCACTGGAAAGGGTACATAGTTATGATAGGATTAACTCTACCAAATACATATCATAAAACCCATGATTTGAATGTTCACACTTCAAACAAGACAACTTTAAATTTATGGGACATTTTTGTTACACACTCTGTATAGTAACAGTGACGTCACACTTCACAAAACGAGAAGTAATTATATAAGTGTCATATCGTGTACTCATTAATTTTAATTAACATAACACATATTTACAGATATATCCGTTTTCTTGCACGATGGAAAATATTATATAAATACTTCATACCACACACATAAAGTCTAAGGCATATGAATCATATTATGTTCCCCCTCAGAACACGAGTAGTCAAGTTCATGTATCGGACAATTGCGCTCAACTGGCGTGACTCGAATTATTTTCATCGCATGTGGTTGTTTTGTCATCGAGCACTCCTCAAAATTCATTTGCCCATTTTTTTTTTCCTTTGGAGGGGACCTGGGACTATCGGAGGTGAACCTCGGTTGCATTGTTGGACAAACTCCAAATGCTCATCATTTCATCCACTCAAGGTTAAAGTAGATTTTCCCCTGTCAATTTATATATATATATATGCAATCAAAGTCGATAATGTTAATTAATTTCATACGATACCCCTGGAAGAGGGACTATCGGTCATTCAATTTGACGCGAATAGCAAGTGATTACGTTTTTGAGCATCCAATTTCATATTTGATCGATTATTACTCTTTATAGTAATCAATTTCGTTCATGAGATGCTGCAGTTGATTAAAAAGAGACCCAAGTGGTACGAATCGAGGAAATTGAATGACGATTGACAAATACGATTGCTCATATTGACACAATTTGCAATTTGGTTGCCGTATTTATTATTTCGAGTGCTCAAATGTGAATTTGAATGCTGATATTTAATCGCTATGGCATTTCGAAATAATTTGGTTACTGGAAAAGTCAAATGATTGTAGATAATTTAAAATTTACCAGGAAAACCTGTATGGTTTTGTATTAGCCTGTAGCAAAAAATGAACCCCTCACCGGCACAAGTTACAGGTGCGCAAGAATTAAAAACAAAATGTTTAACATGACAGATGTAATTTAGTGATGACAAAACAATGTATTCACATAAAACACAAACACGAACAGTGAGAAAATCTTGATTAAATAAATGAATTGAATGAAGTCTAAATCAATTCCCAAAATTGCGACTCAAAATCTGACAAAGTGTCTGTGAGTAAATGGGTTGCCATTGCCGTGGCGGGGGCGGTAAGGGGTGGGGGATGGCAGTGTGGGCGGGGGGGGGGGGGCGAGGGTTGAATATACACCTGTTGTGTAACCATGAACCGCAGACGTCACTATTCTGTGACTCAGGATAACAAGTAAGAAAAGATGTTACCACCTCATGATCAAAATAAGATATTATTATGCAATATCTGCTCCGAGGCCCCTTGTTAAATGACAAGTCACGATGACAATATCATTTGAAAAGAGGAAGCGTATTAGTGTAATTGGTTGTGAGGAGGGGCGGGGGGGGGGGTCATACGTTCCATCAATCTGACTTGTTTTCTGACGATATTACTAATGTCAAGCATGAAACATTACCGGATGACATTAAATGAATTGTAATCCCTTCCTTAAAAACACACGAGTACATTCACCGTTGTTTGATAATACATCAGTGGTGGATCTATGGGGGGGGGGGGGGGGGGGAGGCATGAACTTTTTTTTTTTATACCGCTCATTGCACTTATGTTAATATTATAAAATACCTGCACCCCCCCCCCCCAAATTTTTTTTTAGATCATGGGTCCGCCACTGGGAATTGCGTCTTATGTACTTGACGTACGGTTTCGAGAAACATTATGTATAATTTTATGTCTAGATTTCAATATTACCCCACAAAACACAACAAAATATAAACCGCTCCACCCATAACTGATTGATTGTGGAAACGAAAGTCTTAATGGCCCCATGACTATGTTGCTGCATTAATGTTCACTTATCATCTGAATTGAATTAAATATTTTGAGACACTTATCTTGTTTGCTTGTTCCCTCCCATGTTAATCTTAAAAATATACATAATAAGCAAAATTTTCTTAATGTATTATATCAATAAATAAATAAAAATGTTTTCTTATATCGTTATCACATGCATTAGAGTAGGCATGTTTACGTTGACAGGCCTATATAGCTAATCTAATTTTTGTATTGCGTCTTTACGTCATCGGGTAAACCGTTTGCATTTAATGCCTGCATTAAATTTGCAAAATGGGGTTTATTTTAGACATAGTCTACTACGAGTTATAAGTTTGTTACCTACTTATTAAACTTCCATGGTGACCTCATTATTAAAGTCATACGAGAGTGATTTGGATATATATATATTTAAAAAAGTCATAAATGTCATATAGTCATTTTACGATAATCATTCAAATACAAATTAAGGTGGTAATTTAATCCAATGTACTGCAAATGAAATATATATATATATACATTAGCACTTCTAAAGTTTTCATTCACAGTTGCAAAATGGTTATCATTATCTTAGTAATCAAAACTATATATTTGGGCTAAAGGACAGAACTGCTGTATTTCTGTTGCAACCGCACTAATTTTAATTATAGTTTTGCAACTTATTCACTGAACAGTAAATTTACAGTTTATTTGTATGTACAGAACTGCATCCTCCGTAAGGCTGTTAAAAGTACACACACTTTCCATGCCTGATAACACTTCCAACATGAGTGATCATTTGAAATGTCTTATGAGCACCAGCTGAATAATTTGTTCTTCAATTTAAAAAAAAGGAAAGATGAAATAGATGATTTGAAACAGTCATGAATGAATTGACTCGTATATGAACGAAGGAGATGACTTTCATCATTCATTAGAATATGTTATCTTCCTGCCTTAATATAATGCAGTATAGATATATATCCAAGAAATATGTCTGACTTTGAAACTTGTTTAAGGCACACTAAGTTATTGCAAGGCGATGCATATAACAATATTCCTTACAGAATACGACAGAGTACAAAAGATGGAAATATTGCAAAAGAGATATAACTGTTCAATTAAAGAATAGAATCAGACATCCCATGATTATCGATTCCATTACTAAGCATATCATTAGCAGTAAGCGGCCTTGTATCTGCTCGACCATTGTTCTTGTTGTTCTTTCCAATATTGTTGCTACCATTCTGTTGCGCGTTGCCCGACGTTTCATCACCGATGTTGATAAGATCCTGTGTAGAAGTTCCCTTCCCGAAAGCAGCGAAAGTCGGATCCGATTCGGTAGTCTGGTTCGCGGGTACCTCAAACGGATCGAGTCGGATCGGTTTGGAGTTCCGCTTCGAGAGCTCGGTTAGCTCTTCGACGTCATGTTCTCCGCCTCGTCGTCTCTTCGACGTCAACACGCAGACGATGGCGATGACGATGAAGAGAAGGAGAAGACCTCCGACTGCTGCGATGCCCATGATGACGGGGAGTGTGAAGAAGTCGGCGATGGCGCTGGTTGGTCCTGACGCGACTGTCGACGTCGGAGCCCTGGTTGTTGTTGTTGTTGTTGTTGATGATGATGATGATGATGATGACGACGACGGTCTGGCTTGGACGCTTGTAGGAGGCGGCTGTGGGAACATGGTTTTTTGCGGGAATAAGGTTGTCTGTGGTTGCCACCATGGGAGAGTTGTATCTGTGCGCTGTACAATGGTTGGGTTAAAGGGAGATGCTGTCCCCGTGGAGTTGTCTGATGTTATGTTGTATGACGTTGTATTGGAGTTGCTCGGCATCGTTGTTGCTGCAAGTGTTGTTCCGTTTGGTGACTGAGTGGCGGATGTGTTTGTCTGCAACATGGGTACATCGGTTGTGACTGCTTGTTGAACGGTGGTGGTGTTGAACGGTGTAGCGGTAGAGTTCATCAACGGATCGGCTGTCGTTCCCATAGTCGTATTACCACCCATAGACTGAGTGGTCGTTGCATTGTTGTACGTGGCGGTGGTCGTGGCATTACCTGGTTGGCTGGTCGTGTTCATCGGCGCTTGTGATGTGATATTAACCAGCATGCTAGGCGTGGCCGTGATGTTCATCGGAGGCATATCAACGGTGGTCGTCATCATCATCGTCGTTGGCATCATGGTGGTCGGCGGGGGATCGAATGTCAGTGAAGCTTTCCTCGTCGCAACGACATTTCCATCGATACTCAGCGAACACACGAATGGGTTTGCAATGGTTATGTTTGTAATTGCAGTGATGTAGATTGTAGCTGATTGTCCGGTCGGTGTAGTCTCGGTAATGTAGTTCTCTGTCAATGTCTCGTGAAGGAACCACTGGAGATCTGTTCCATTCAAGGTTGTCTGACATTCAATACTCGCATTGCCACCCTCCGTCACATGCACCAGCGGTTCGGAGATGAAGAAATACTCATCGACCGGGTTGTCGACCACGATGATTTGTCCGAGGCTGCAGTTACGCTCGACATTGTCAATACACCCGGGATCGGTACACGAGGCAATACAGGACAGAACCTTACCGTTCTCTTCAGCGGTGGCGTTGATAGACGTCGTGATACTCTTCAATTCACTGTTAGTCGTCATCGATGTCGCATTCATTGTCGCAACATCACCATACTGCGAGCTCAGCCATTTAAGATCCCATACCGGAGTACCGGGCTCGGTCTCGCAGATGAACTCGAGAAGGTCCCCGGTCATGACTAGGGTACTCCCTCCCTTCATCCTACATTCAGGATAAGTCGGAGCAGGTGCATATCCGAAAGAAACGACCTCGCTCGACATCGGGTTCATTAACGATGTCGGTCTGCACGAGTACGTGCCCGCGTCGGCCGTAGTCAGGTTCGAGATCGTGAGGTTATAAACCATGCAGTCTGGGTTGGCGTTGTTGGCGGTGACGACGAACCTCGGATCGGCATTTGCTGAAATGGCGGCGTCGACGGAGATAAGCTCATCGGCGGGGTCGACCCATGACGTTGTATCAGCACCAGCTCGAGATACATAACAAGACAGAGTCACACTTTCACCTACTGTCACTAGATCACTACTGATATTTGTGCTTATTCCATTCTCTATGCATTGGGCATTTACACCTGTGAAGGCGTAAGATGAAAGATACAGCACTGTGATGTAAAGCGCTGCCTGGGCAGCTAGTTTGGTTATCATTTTGCTCCAGTAAAGAAAAATATCCAAAGTCGTCCAAAATCGTTGTTCACAAAATAAGGAATCCGTCAAAATTGCTTTTGTCCAGTAGGAAAAAACAATATCAGTCTCTCTTACTCAGGGATAAATTATACAGAGTCGCTTTGATACCCAGCAGTAGTCCAGTTTCAATCTATCTCTTATTTAAATCACATATATGAAATCTAGTATTTAATCCTCAAAAATAAATGCGACAGAGTCTAACAATTCCTTGTTTCTCCGATTCTAGCACATGAATGAATAATCATCATCAAATATAATACAATAGGAACAATCAAACTGTTTATCAAACGTCGAAAACGTTAAAAACTGAATGTTTCTCATATAGTTCCTAGAGTCACGAGAGCGATGGAGCACCGATTCCTTGCATGTAAAGACTTGAGGAATTATCTTGAAGAGCGTGTACTTCCACTGACGGGAGCAGAGCAAAATGGCTTAATGATTTATTTCACCCTTGCCGGGTCATTATAAAAGCGCACAAGTTAAGTCAGATAAGTATTACTCATCGCCTAACGCTCAAAGAAACAATCTTATTACCCTCTTTCAACGTTAAGCCGCCTGGTTCAGTTCGCTCTGTTACCCCTCCCCTTTCTGAACAACTTTTTCTGAAAGAGGACTGACTCATTCACGGCAAGGGTAATGTTGCAATGGGGCACACCCGATGAGCTCCCTCGTTATATAACGTTGTTTCCTGTCACTACGGAATACATTTCAATGTGTTGTTTATTATATGTTTGTCATCACTTAGAGTATCATAGTAGCATATGCTAGTAATATAACAATTACTTTTCAAATTGACGAAACGATGAAAACTTAGAGGTAGAAAACATAAATTTTAAAAGAAATAAACATGTTTACGCGTAACCATGCAGCCATCTTAACAAAATGAAAATTACGTAGGGTACATGCAGGTAATATGGGCCCCCTAAGCTCATTTGCCTAATTTGCATAAATTTACGAAATGACACACAGTCTGATCTTTGTTTATATGAATCAATAACTACTGCTCTAACTTTTATTGTGAAGAAAAACAATTATCACCAACCCCCCTGTCTGCAATATTCAAATGTTGACGTCATTACCAAAGTGCCCATATTACCTGCATGTGCAGGTAATATGGGCACATGTATTAAATGTATGTTTTAAAAACTACAAGGACTCTACCATGTCTGGAATTTGCTTAAAATGTTGAAAATCATTAACTAAGATACACTGTTGCTCATAAAGGTTGGATATTTATTTATGTGATCCAGCAACATCTTTTTGCTCCGGTTTTAATTTCTTGAAATTGTTTGTCCCCACTTTCACTTTTCGGGGCCCTGGCTATATCTTGGACATTCCCCAACCACTCTCGGTGATTGAAAAACAAAAACGGTTTGTCAACCCCCACAATGCCCATTTTTGCAATTTTTTCTCATTTTGGGGCCCCTTTTTTGTTTACCCGGCTGACCAAGGCCCCCTCGGTCCTACCCCCACGAAATGCGACTGAGGTATAGGGTTGTTATTGTTCTTAAAGTTAAATTTTCGTTTATGGTCACAGACTTCGATTTCTTGTCTAGGGGAAGGGTCAAAGATTATATCGATTGTTGCTCAAAATTGATTTTATTCATTTTTACAAAGATGAAATTTCTACCTTCCCAAAAATGTATTGTGGAACCAAAGCCAAACAGAAATCATAATGAAAAAGAGACTATAGGCAACATTTAAGACCGTGTCATTCAGGCTGAAACAAAAATTGGTGGGAAATGATAATAATTAAGTATCCATGGTTGTTTTCTATTTCCTTTGTTTTGACCATAAAGGTAGGTTAGAATATTTCAGTTTTTTACCGATCTCACTTTTTATTTCAACCCCTCCCCTAAACAAGGGACCAAAGCCTATGACCCTAAACTTTGATTTAATGTCCAGAAAAATAACACCCCTATACTTCAGACGCGTTTCGTAGGGGTAGGATGGAGGGGGTCTTGGTCAGCCGGTAAAACGAATAAGGGGCACCAAAATGAGAAAAAAAATGGCAAATGGGGCATTGTGGGGGTTGACAAACTTTATTTATGTTTTCATTCCCATGGAACGGTTGGGGGACGTCTAAGATATAGCCAGGGCCCCAAAAAGTAAAAGTGAGGACAAACAATTTCAAGAAATTAAAGCCGGAGCAAAAAGATGTTGCTGGAGCACACAAAAAAATATCCAACCTTTATGAGCAACAGTGTATAATTTGAAATTATAAGACCCTTCAGTAAATCCTTTGACTATATATTTCATTGTTATGTATTTTGTATATTATTTCTTTTTTAAATATTATTTTAATATTATTTTCATTATACAAGTCAATATAGGCCTACAATAAGTTATTTATATTAATTATATCTTGTGAATATACCCCAAAAAAATCGTAGCAAAGAGATTGATGCCTCATCCCAATACTAAGTACCAGAATAATTTCCGCCATTTTGGATGTCCCATATTACCTGCACTAATGTTGCTGTGTCAGGCAAGCATTCAATGCCACATTGCACCCCTTCACTAAAACAAATTGACCTGTACACGCTAGTATGATCAAAATGAAACTATAAGCTTACTAAATATACAAAACAATTGAGGTTACCCCCGCGAACACTCTTTCACCATCACATTCTGTAAAATATCAAATTTTACATCAGGGTAAAAAAATACCGTAAGTTTTACCAACCTTGTTGGTTTTCAGCAATTTTCACCGGTCGACGGTCACGACATGATTTGCTTCAGGTGGCCCATATTACCTGCTGGCCCATATTACCTGCATGTACCCTACAAAATTTTGGTACAAGTATAAGGAAATAAAGAAATGTTAAAGATCATTAAATTAAAGAAACGATTAAAGGAACTTAAATATTTCTAGATTTATATATTGTATATATTGGTAAACTTTGTATGTAATTTTCATTTGTTGAAGTTCTTTAAAATGTTATGTTTTCTAACTTGCATTTATTTTGAAATATCACATTTACAATAACGAAGCATAATAAACACACCAACCAGATACAGTATTGATTGTCTAAAAAAAAATAACTGAATGTTCAGTTACATAAACATTAGGAATGTCCATATTCATAAATATTCAAAATATGATATAGTTACTAGTAATATGCATATCTTAAGAGTCCATCGAGAAAAGAAGAGGTGCAAGACAATGAATGAGGTTCATCATGTTCAAGTTTCTTTTGAAATATCAGTTGTAGAATCTACACTAAGTAGGTCCTACACCATAAGTACGAACAATCAGCTTCACACATAAAATCCTCTTCAGTAAGTTTAATACTTGAACTGAGGATCGCCTAAAATGGTAGCCTATATACAGTATGTGTCCAAAAAAAATGGTACAGTCGGGAAAAAAATTATTTAGGTGTGAAATATTTTCAAATAATGTGTGTATGTGGTACAAAAAATAAAGCCAGAAGATTTTCTTTGCTGATGCGTTTTGTTCTGTATAATTTGCTTTCGTAGAACAAAAGTTATGCTAAATTTTGTGCGACGAGGAACAAATCGAAATTGAGCACTTCATGGCCATTATGCGAAACCTATACACAAAGGCATGGGACGGCGTGCGAAAAATGGATTTTTCTTGATTGTAGAAAACTAGTCATATTTCAAAAATTACAACAGCAAATGTGATGAAAAGAATTGCAGGTGAAAGTCTGATCTTCCTGCTTTATGAAAATATCAAACAATAGCAGGCTGTGATTAATCTTCATACTATAAAAAAAATGTTTTCCACTTGTACCATTTTATTTTGACACAGACTGTATATGAACGATGGACTTTAAAGGGTTCTAGGACAATTACCCCCTGGACATTACCCCCGGACAATTACCCCCCGGACAATTACCCCCGAGGACAATTACCCCCCGGACAATTACCCCCGGACAATTACCCCCGAGGACAATTACCCCCGAGGACAATTACCCCCCGGACAATTACCCCCGGACATTACCCCTAGGACAATTACCCCCCGGACATTACCCCTCGGACAATTACCCCCGGACAATTACCCCCGGACAATTACCCACCCGGACAATTACCCCCAGGACAATTACCCCCGGACAATTACCCCCCGGACAATTACCCCCCGGACAATTACCCATTACCCCGGAGAGTTACACCCGATCAACTACCCCCGACGACAATTACCCCCTCACAGGCATTGATGTTGGAATCAAGCGGCGCCCATTGTGGTCTCGCCCGGTGTCGCAGGTTTTCTAATTATTTTCTACTTGATTTTATCATAATGAATATCTCTTTCTCTTCATATTTCTCTTTCTCCTTTGCTCTCTCTCACTTTCTTCTTTTTTCCTTGCTTTCTTCTCCCCCCCCCTCCTCTCACCATCTGCGCCATGAAAAAAATGGGGGGGGGGGCCTTGAGCCCAAGCCCCCCCCCCCCGTTTGGATACTCATATATGCATCAGAAATATGTAAAGGGCCCTCATATTACCTTTTATTTTCATAGAAACAACAATTTGAACATTCATGAAAGGACACAATACACAATAATAATCACACATGTTGAATATCTCTGATTCATCTCTGATTCCAACTGATATGATTTTTAATTATTTTTTGTTTAATTTCACGAAAAAATGGATAAAAACTTGGTCTGAACCCATGGTTTCTAAGGGCGGCAATAAAGGTCATAATTAATAACTCCAATAAATTAACAAATTAAGTGAAAAATTAACTAAAGCTTAATATCAATTTATGTAAAAATAAGGTTAATCGTAAAACTAAATATCATACATAAGTTATTCGTTATGGCCCAGATGACCGCCAATAGAAACCATGGTTTCGGACCACGTATTTTGCTGATCTACCGTTGGGAATATGAGGGCCAGTTTACATATTTTTGATGCATATAATGTGTATCCAAACAGGGGGCTTGGGGTGCAAGCGCCCCCTCCCATTTTTTCATGGCGCAAAAGGCGCGCTAAACAAACAAAAAAGGGGAAGGAGGGGTGGAGGTGGTGTGTTCGAATGGATAAGTCGCGAACTGACGATCACAAGGTACGCGGTTCGAATCCCGTCCATTCCACTAATGTCCTTTGGCAAGATATTAATCTGCAAATTGCCAGACTTGACCCTAGTAAGGTAAATGGGTACCGATAGGAAGAAATTCCTCGAATGGGCTAAAGCGCCCTTTATAAGGGCAGCTATGGCTATAGCCGGGTAATAATATTAGCTGCGCTACTGAATAGTTTACTAGATTAGTCGGCGCATTATAAATGCTTAAATTGATATTATTATTAAAATTATTATTAAAGGAAAGGAAGAAAAAAGGGGAAAAAAAGGAAAATAAGAAAGTGTGTGTGTGAGAGAGAGAGAGAGAGAGAGGCAGAGATAGAGAAGGAGAAAGATAAATATAAAAGAGAAAGGGAAAGAGAAAGCTATTAAGATAAGATCAAGTAGAAAATAATTCGAAAAACTTGCGACACCAAGCGAGACTCACAATGGGCGCCGCTTGATTCCAACATCAATTGCCGGTGGAAGGGGGGGGGGGGGTAACTGTCGCGGGGTAAATGTCCTCGGGGTAATTGTCTGGGGGTAATTGTCCGGGGGTAATTGTCCGGGGGTAATTGTCTGGGGGTAATTGTCCGGGGTAATTGTCCGGGGGGTAATTGTCCTCGGGGTAATTGTCCGGGGGGTAATTGTCCGGGGGTAATTGTCCTCGGGGGTAATTGTCCTCAGGGGGTAATTGTCCGGGGGAAATTGTCCGGGGGTAATTGTCCTCGGGGGTAATTGTCCGGGGGGTAGTTGTCCGGGGGGTAATTGTCCGGGGGGTAATTGTCCTGATACGACTTTAAAGATCCCCATAAGATCAAACAATACAGTTAAGCATGATGGGTGTAGAATCTTTCCCCTTTGGTTATTGATTGTATAGCTTAATGGTATTTTGAATGAGGAAGGGGGTATTAGAGTGCATCCTTCGGACTCTTGCTTCAATGTCAACAGGCAATGCCATTTAAACGGCCGACCAAAGTTGAATAGATCATTTTGAATAGAGCGATGAATTCGGTATACTTGAGATCCTACTGTTGGACAGCTTATTAAAAGAAAGATGATCACGAAGACAAACGAAAGATAATCTTCGGAATCAATAATCCGCGGCAAAACCCCAGAACCACAAAATACAAAAACAACGGTCTATCCAAAAGACGTTAAATGTTTTACGGAGCTCCCGTTATCAATCCAATTGTCTTTTTGGGGGGCATTGCTTTCAGTGTTCTGATCAATCGTTAGCTGGCTACTGTGTGCATTTGTGATTTCAAGTTAAAGTTCAACGTTTGACCTTGTTTGTGGAGTATAGTCATGTTATAATGTAAGTAGTGTATTAAAAACCCCGAAGCAAACATGTTTAGGGGCATGTATGCAGGGAACTTGGTTTTCAACATATTCCAGAAGGACATTTTCATGAAAAATACACTAAGGAGACTTATGCTGCTTGGAAGATTGAAAAGTTCATTCTCGATTTAGTGAATTTCAGAAAAGAGTGAAAGAATGAAATTCGAGTGAATGTGGAGTGAAATTCTACTACTTTCATTCATTTTAGACTGAAAATGTAAATTTTCACTCCAACGTCACTGGAATTACAAAAATTCACTTCGTCAAGAGTGAACTTTTTCACTCGCTTTTCTTTAGAGAGTAGCCATCTGTCTGTTCAGATACAACGAAATTAAGAAACTCATGCAATATTATAATTTAAAAAATTTCTGAATCTGAAACTTTTCTTAAAAATTCACAACTCTTAACTTTATTATCTTTAGAAATTTTGATATCTCAATATTTTCTTGACATTATATTATGGGTATTGGGCCTTTTGTTAATGCCATACGTACAAGTCACATCGCTAGCGCTGCGAACAAGAATGTTATAGGTGTTTAATAGTAAAGGCATAACTATACATGAATAGCATGAATCAACCACAGTGCCACACTGTGGATACACTGTGAAAGTGGTCCAAATCAACACATTTGACTCAGTGAACACAGTGTCCGAGTCCTTCACAATGTGACAACTGTGTGGATTTGGCCCATTTTCACGTTGTCGGTAATGGAGAAAGTACGATTATGACCACACTGTGTTAGAGTGTGTTTACACTGTGCTCATATTGTGGGACACTTTCCGGCAGGGAAAGACATCGTTTCTCCTTGGCTCTCACCTTTAATTGTCTTGGGGTTGAAAAAATAAAGAAAAAACAACTATTTAGCACCCCAGCACGTCACACACACTAATTGATCATATCCGTTACAAATTTAAGCTGAGGGATATTTTTACTTCTATGAAGACGAACAATAGCATTTCAAAGCCTTTTATTATGTTTATTATGAACCAATGCCAAACTTAGACTATCTGTATGACGTTTAGAATATCAATACGTTCTTGACAATGACTTGAAAAAATTCCATTGTCTTAAATATAATTTTATATCACAGCCTTCTATTTCTATCTTTATTTTTATTTTTTTAGTAATTAAGTCTCTACTTTTGTCATGCTTGAGTTTTGCTGTTGATAGCGACAAAACGTTTTAATAAATATTTATACAACAAAACGAAATATAGTTTGACAGAACAGTAGAGTGTAGAACAGGATATGTCGGACACAGGAGAAACTTCTTCTTCTATTATTATTATTATTATTAATATTATTATTCTTTTGTTTTACGTCCAATTTTTTTTTCTGTGGATCCCCACAGATGCCTTCCCTTCATAGTTAGCAGTGGAAAAAGTGAAAATTTTATTCACCCAATAAAACAAAGAAATACATAAAAATGATAGAATAAAAGAAGAAATACGGATAAAACAACAAAAAAGTAACTAAAAGTAAGTGCATGTGTGACTGTAGCATTAGAGAGGAATCACCATACCCCATACATACATAACGAAACAAACTTGATATTGAATTCTAGACCGATTGGGCGTATTAGACTCGTATTAGCATTAGACAGCAGTATAGCACGTGAGGTGTGACCTCTATAATCCTGACAATTAAGAACGTCTCCTAGTACCGTATGGAATATCATCCTGCCGTGCTACTCGTATTCATTAGCACCTAAATACACTTGTTTGGGTAAATGTTTGTGTTCTTTTTATGTTTGTGTTCTAGCATGTGAAATAGAGGTTAAAGTTATATTTTTTTCAAGAGCACTGTTAAGTAGGCCCACATGTACAATAAATATGCACATAGTTAATGACAAGTTGCTAATAGGATCATACGGGAGCCCATATGCAACTACTAGCACTAGAGATTGATTGTTTTAAATCTTTCACTGATAAAGATTTTAGTCTTGATTACAAATTGAAAATATATATTTTTTTAACTTTCCAATTAAATAAATATGGTATCTATGAAAGAAAAATAAATGAACTTTCCAACGTAGGGTACATGCAGGTAATATGGGCCCCCTAAGCTCATTTGCCTAATTTGCATAAAATTACGAAATGCCACACAGTCTAATTTTTGTTTATATGAATCAATAACTACTGCTCTAACTTTTATTGTGAATAAAAACAATTATCCCCAACCCCCCTGTCTGCAATATTCAAATGTTGACGTCATTACCAAAGTGCCCATATTACCTGCATGTGCAGGTAATATGGGCAGATGTATTTAATGTATGTTTTAAAAACTACAATGACTCTATCATGTCTGGAATTTACTTAAAATGTTGAAAATCATTAACTTTAAGATATCATTTGAAATTATAAGACCCTTCAGTAAATACTTTGACTATATATTTCATTGTTTTGTATTTTGTATATTATTTCTTTTTTTAATATTATTTAAATATTATTTTCATTATACAAGTCAATGTAGGCCTACAATGAGTTATTTATATTAATTATATACTGTTAATATACCAAAAAAAAATCGTAGCAAAGAGATTGATGCCTCATCCCAATACTAAGTACCAGAATCATTTCCGCCATTTTGGATGTCCCATATTACCTGCACTAATGTTGCTGTGTCAGGCAAGCATTCAATGCCACATTGCACCCCTTCACTAAAACAAATTGACCTGTACTCGCTAATATGATCAAAATGAAACTATAAGCTTACTAAATATACAAAACAATTGAGGTTACCCCCTCAAAACACTCTTTCACCATCATGCCGGAAGTTTTACCTACCTTTTTGGTTTTCAGCAATTTTCTCAGAGAAATTTCGGCATCAGATGCTCTCACTACGATATATTTTTGTATACAGTTCATATGAACAACATTATGGTGCTCACACCGGTCACCGGTCACCGGTCGACGGTCACGACATGATTTGCTTCAGGTGGCCCATATTACCTGCTGGCCCATATTACCTGCATGTACCCTAATTGAAATCACCAATGACTGACTACCATATTACCAGTACCATCATGACCATCGCATAACTATAAAGCTGGATCTCGCGATCTTGTCTATCTTAAGCCTGTGGAATGGGTTCGCTACATGGTCATAATTTTACAGAATGGTCATTAATAATATAATATTAAAAAATAATAATAATAAGGCATAATACATAGTTCACAAAGGTGCATAGCTATAATATGGGTGGATATGTCCATATAGGTCTACACGTTGTCTAGCAGTACCATTCAACATGTTAATGTTCATTAGATTTGATTATCACAGTACACCATAAAAGCTTTCTCTTAATTAGCGGATATTAATGATTAGACACACACTTCTATCGTTTACCTCAAGGAAACGTGATTCCATGACAAGCATGCACTGATATTGTAAATATCATGATTGGGCTTTTGGGTGTCCGTGAGGGATTACGGGGATGTGGGTTCAAATCCCGGTACGTCAAGTTATTAGTTATGTTAGGTATTTTGATCATTCATAGGCCCAAGGGAGGGGGCATATTTTGCCCCTCCATGATTTTAGGGGGAGGGTCCACGAGGCCGATTTTTCTCATATTGTATTTTACACTATACTGCTCGGCCTCGTGGACCATCGGCTGCGTGGGAAAAATACTCGGACTCGTGGGAAAAACACTCGGCCTCGTGGGAAAATAATCGGACTCGTGGACCCTCGGACTCGTGGGCGCTGTTTTTGTATTTTTGTTGTATTATAATGACCAATCACTTTCATATTTGGCATGACGATAGAGCAACTGAAGCTATTCAATTTGGTACAATTGAAATTTCTCAAGGTCATCATCTGGGGTGCTATTTGCAGATACATAAAGAAATACAGAAAAATGCACAAAATTTGATTTCAATAATTTTTACTCATTAAAATCACAGTTTGGAGATGGAGACTGCTACAAATATGTTTTATGATTCATCCATTGTTCATTCATCAATTTAAAATGTCCAACTGAGGGCGCTTTATTATGCTCTTAAATAAGAAGAATGCAATTTCACCACAAGAGGGCGTTTTGGGTAATCAACATAGAGATGTATATATATATATATATATATATATATATATATATATATATATATATATATATATATATATATATATATATATATATATATATATATATATATATACATCTCTATGGTAATCAACTAATATAATCAAATTTTAATTGTTTTTTTAACAATCTTCACTGTTTAGGAAAGAGCAATATTTTTATTTTGTGAATTTCAAGGATAAACTCACTTCAAAAGTTAGAAATGTGAACAAATTGATATTTCGATATTTTCTATTATACCTATTTTTTGGGGCGCCATTTTGTATACGAAAAGTAAAAATATCAAAAGAAGAAGAGCGGTATTCCGTTTGGAATGATATTTCAATTCAATTTAAATAAGAACCCCCATTGATAACACCCTCATATTGTTTCTAACTGTGGATGTCGAAAATGCCCACAAATTTGAGAAATGTGGTTGCCAATTTATGGTTACCATTGCAACACGGAATGTCATATCCCCACAAAATTTGTATCAAAATGTTCATGAATAAATTAAGAAAAACTCACAAAATTTGCATGAAAAAAATTCAAGGGTAAGGAAATTGTGTATAAAGTTGTGCCCCTCCTTGGTTTTGATAAGGTCATGAAAGTGCAATAAAATTGGTTCACTTACATAATCGTCACAATCATCATAACCACTATTATAATCATCATCATCATTATCATCATCATCATCATCATCACATCATCATCACATCATCGTCACCATCTTCATTATCATCAAAATCACCATCATCATCATTTTCATTACCACCACCACCACCACTACCACCACCACAACCATCATCATCATCATGATTATCACCACCACCATCATCACAAGAAAAGGGGAGAAACAAATATCCGGTCATCTTTGTTTCTGACAATAAAATTTGGAGCATTGGAGCATCATCACATCATTATCACCATCATGTTCATCATCATCATCATCATCATCATCATAATCACAAAGTCATTATCATCACCATTGCCACCATCGTTGTCATCATCACCATCTTTCTCCTCATCTTCCTACGTCCCTCTCCTCCTTCTCCTCATCATCCACATCAACATCATCATCATCATCATAATCATCATCATCATCATCATCATCATCATTCGTGTCAGACTTTGAGCTTGTCACATAAAATCTTGTAACTACCACCGTGACATTTTAT
This sequence comes from Paracentrotus lividus, assembly GCA_940671915.1. Classification (NCBI taxonomy): domain Eukaryota; kingdom Metazoa; phylum Echinodermata; class Echinoidea; order Camarodonta; family Echinidae; genus Paracentrotus; species Paracentrotus lividus. The sequence continues at coordinate 31,972,833 of CALNVZ010003431.1, read as the reverse complement.
CTGATTACCTCCCAGGGGTTGACACTTTGTAACGTCAAAGTAGGAAAGAAACTGTTGTCAACTGTTAGATCCATGGTTAGATATGAAAGATAAGATTACCTCACGCAGGGCTGTTGATGATTTCATATGATTCATCTCTACCACGACATTTATTAATGTCTTTACCTAGAAGCTAAAAATATCCTTCTCGTAATTTAATGTCTAAAACATTATGCCAATGTACATTATGATGAAGATTAATTTTGAGGATCCAAAAACGTTGTTAATAATTTACAGCTGTAAAATTAAGTATTATTATAGAAAGTACAGTTAAATAACGCACAATATATGTATATTTTCAGAATTAAACTCAATTAATTTTTTTTTGTCATTTGTATGAATAAGGCGAGTTCTAAAATAAAAAAGTAAAATGATAGGCAAGTATACATAAAGATTTAAACAAAAAATGTATGACATTATACGACAGAAAATGAAAGAGGGAGAGAAAGTAAGAGGAAAAAAAACCCACCAAAACAAATAGAAAAAGCAGATATATATGAAGATTGGGAATAATTCACTTTAATTAAAAATACAAAAATTATGAGAAAAATTTAACTGAGACTCAGATTTAATAAGATATGAGTCAATGTTAACGGATACGATCGTCCACTCGCCAAGGTGTTAATAAATATCAACATTATCATGACCCAGACTTCAACTTTATCTACAAGATTAGACGATACAGAATCATACAAAAACAACAACGCATGAATCATCACCAAAATATATGAATTTCGTGTTATTGTTGTTGTTTTTATTTTTACCATCTCTTGTTCCAAATATGAACATTTACGCCAAAATTTAATGTAGGTTAAAGATGCACGTTCCTCATAATGTAGAGGGAGTTCAAAATACGCACGCGGTAGCGAACTTTGCAAGCTGCCCATTCATACCAACGATGTGCGACTCTTACGTAGTGGTCCACAAACCGAAAGCTAGAACGCCCGAACGATGCCGAAGTCATGAGCCAATTTGTTATCGGCCTTGATTCGACTGCTCGATCGCATGCTCGGATGCATATGCATATAAACCTCGAGCTCCGAACGCTGATACAGTGCTTTTTACACACACACACACACGCTTGTACGCTAATCGCACTGCATGCAGCGCGATCGCGATTGGCTGGCGTGTGTTTGCATAAAACCGTATGCAAATTAAGCCATGCTCTTCGCGAATAATTCGTGGAACAATGGCGGCTTGCATACAGATCGCATCTTCAGTCCTTGTTTTAGCTTAGCGACGCTCGTGCAGGATTCCCTTTAAATAGAGAAGTATTCGTCTGTGAGTCTATACTGTTCCCATTCATATGTCTTTATTCTTGGCTCACCATATTCATAGACATTTGTAAAGTTGCAAAGTTCCCTCACTCTCAATGTAAAGTGAAAAACATCATAAAATGGACGCAGTAGGTGGTATTCAACCAAAGCCATTGTCACTAAGGCATTAGATGCATTACGAACTTGACGAACGGCTAAGGACGCCTAATTTGGAAAGAACTTCGTAAAAACATCGTCAAAACTTCTTAAGGGGGCCGTCACACTGAGGTAGTTCTATAACGTCCTTGCCCGTTCTTTAAAAAAATTGCAAAACGGGCTTTGGTCGGGCTGGAACGCATAAATTTTGCATAAATATTTCTTATAAACAATGCTAGTCCATTCCTAAATAGTCCTCGTTACGTCAATCACGTCTTTATCTCGTCTGCAATCCGTTGTTATCCAGTTCAGACCGAGTAAACCGCTTGCTCACTTTATACCGTTCGTAGCAAGTTCAAACTGTCACTAAGAGTGCCCATGTTTGCATGATCAAACACTGAAAACCTAACCTCGTCCGTCAATGGACCGACTAGCTTTAAAGCTAGTCGGTCAAGACGGACTAGTTTTAAAGCTTAGTCTGCCATGTTAGTCCGTCAAGACGGACTAGCATACAACTGAATCTACATCTCTCAACTTGACGGACGAGCTTTAAAACTCGTCCGTCAAGCTTGATGCTAGTCCATCGACGTGACCGACTAGGTAAAAAAAAAAAGTAGGGGTAGGACAGTTCCCCATTAGAATGACTGACTAGCTTTTGATACAAATAGTTGCAATGTCGTTTCAATGTACCTTCTCTATTTATTCTGTTTCCGAGCATAATCAAGTTGATACATTCTGAAACAAAGGTTGTTTTCGCCTTGACAATCTGAAACTTACGAGACATAACATCTATCATGACAAGTATGCAATTCACGAGTACCGGTAGATTCCAAAATTTGTTCTCCATTCTTCAGGCTAATTGAATACCTTGTTACTATAGAACTCAAGAACCGGTATTTCCTTACAGATTGCTGGTGAATTCCCGGCTTAGCAAACAACAGTGAATAGAAGTTGGATACAATCAACGTCTCAACTAAAGGTTGTTTTTGCTTGACAATCTGAGAGCATTACGATAGCCGAAAATAACATAAATAAAACCTACATTCACGAGTAGGTTAGGAATATTGTTCCATTCTTTAAGGCCTGGTCCCACTGACGGGAGGATTAATTGCGCATGAGTTGCGTATACAAATTTCGTTTATCCGCAACAAAAACAAAAACAAAACAAACAATCCGCAATTCATAGCAAATCATCCTAAAGAGCCAGTGGACCCGCCTTTAATACAGGCTAATTGAATACTTCGTTACTATAGAAACCCATGAACCGTCTATTCTTATAGAATTGCTGGCTTAGCAACAGCAGTGAATAGAAAGTGGTACAATTGATTGAATAACATGCGCATTGCGAAAAGGACATCACTATTACATGTATTAGTTGCATTATCTGTATGTGAATTCCATTTAATGAGCAAACTGTATAGGCGCACACTGGATATACCCGTAAAGCTTAAGATTTTGGTTATAATGGCGATCTCCTTCCTGTGACATGAATGTGTGAGTACTCTTTTTTAATTCCTTATGTTTCAGTTCACAGATAGCGTTTTTTTTTCACATAGATCAATGCTATAATCACCAACGCGAAAAAAATGTGTCTTGCCAAATCAATTATTAAATTGTGTGTATTTACAACGATAGTAACAATCCATTAAGTTATGAAAATTGAAGTTTAATTCTAATAATAAATATAGGCGCCACTTTTCTTTTAGATTACTTGTATCTGAAAGAAAAAAATATTGGATTAGAGGCGCGACTTTGGGATTCTGAAGTGGCTCTCAAGGACAAGACTTAGTGTATACGCCGAAAATGCAAAAGCAGGTAGGCCTACAACAAAAAGTCATGATGATGCAAGCCATGGCGGCGACTCCTGGCCCCGTGCCCCCATTATTTGTTAATTGCCATAATGTTAACTAAATGTGCCTCCTGTATTATTTCCTGTCTTTCTGATTTATATCATCATAATAAAAATGTTTATTTATTTTATTTTATTTTTATATTTTTATATTTTTTGCTCAAATTCTGTTGACAAAATGCATGTTTTTAATCATATCTTTATAATGTCTTCTAATATTTCAGATTTGACGTCTCTGACCAGTGGTGAAGCCATATTAACCTCGTCCGTCATGCTAGTCTGTCAAGACAGCAGCAAGAACATCGCGGCAGAAAAGCGCGACGGACTAGCTTTTACACCATGACCGACTAGCTGTAAAGCTAGTCCTGCTCAAAAGCTCGTCAGTCTGGGCATCACTACGACTAGCTTTTAGGCTAGTCCGTCAAACTAGTCGGTCACGACGGACGAAGCTTTAAAATTAGTCCGTCGTGACCGACGAGCATTAAAACTAGTCCGTCTTGACGGACTAACTTGACGGACTAGCTTTCAAGGCTAGTCCGTAGAGACGGACGAGTTTTAAAGCTAGTCCGTAATAACCGGGTTGTGTTGAAGGAAAACTAGTCCGTCGTGACCGACTAGCTCTAAAGCTAGTCAGTCTGGGCATCACTACGACTAGCTTTAAAGCTAGTCGGTCTACCCGTTTAGGTTTTCAGTGAAGTTAGGTAATATGTTCGTAGTGCGTTCCTTGTCGATCAAACTAAGTCCTTCCCGTTTAGAATACGTTGTCACTCCGTTTGATTTTAGAACTGGAAGCCATCCCGATTTCATTTAACATGTTCAAAAAAAAAAAAAAAAAAAAAAAAAAAAAAAAAAAAACGGACTGCCTTTCCGTTCTTTCCGTCCGAGCCCGTCCGTCAAGTTCGTAAATAGATTGTATAAGGTCTGTACTACGTTCTATCCGTGTGTACATAGTGGTAAGCAGATCGAGCCCGTTTACCAAGAAAGTAGTGAGAACTAGCTCAGTGTGACGGGGATTATTGCATGCCGTTTTATTAAAAAATGAAAGCGTCTTGCCGTCCAAGCTCGTCTGCCATGTGTAACAAGTTCTCAAGCAGATTGAAATAGGTCTGTAGTACGTCCACTCCGTCTGTACATATATTAAGCCCGTTCTTCAATATTTTCAAGAATATGGTATACTTGTTCGGCGTGATGATGGTATAAGCGAATAGATAATTGTAACCCCATAATGAGAGAAATCTAACAATTTTGGGGGAAAATGACAAATGGGCATTAGTCTGAGTGGACCGTGTAAATTTGACAAAATTATTTCTGAATTAAGATGCCAATGCATTCGTAAGCAGCCCTCAATACGTCCATCACGTCTTTACCTCGTCTGCAATTCGTTGGTATCTAGTTAGGAACGGGTGAAAATTACCGTTCCGAAGTTGCAGACCCCGTTTCAAAGAGAACCGTTTCAGACAATGAAAACCAGTCCGCAGTTATTAGCATGATTGAGAACGATCGAAGTACGGTGATTTCGTTTGTAGTACGTCCATCTCGCTTCAGGTACGTTGCCAGTGCGTTAAATTTTAAAACGGGATGGGTGCCCGATTTTTTAAAACACTTTTCAAAAGTCTAGCATCTATCCGACCGAGCTCGTCCATGAAGTTCGTAAACAGATCGAAATAAGTCTTTACCACGTCCTCTCGGTTTACACACAGACTAAGCCCGTTCGGCAAAATTTGCCAGGACGTAGTGAGAACGAGCTCAGTGTGACGGGGGTATAAGAAAGCGGTTAGAAACCACCGTTCGCACACCAATCGTAAGTTTGAAGATTGGTCAATGTTCTTGTCCAAGATTTCTTTTCATACGAAATCCCCGTTTCGCAAACATTCTTTCGAACGTCGTAAGAAAGCCGTAGGAAAGTTACCTCCATCTAAGAAAATCCAGAACTTCAGAGATCTGTGCAAACACATCATTCATACTAACATTTGCGACAGAAGCTTTACATGGTATTCGGTAATCAACCGTCGTTTAACTATGGTCACAATATTGTTCGTACGAACGATGTGTTCGTACGAATCTCTGGAGTTTTTAACTAGATTTATAGATGGAGCTTATATCTTTAAGCTCTTCCGCAAGGAATATCTTCTTCCGAAATGAGGTTTCGAACGAAGTTGAAAAACATCTTACACAAGACCATCTACCAATCCTCAAAATTACTATGTGGGTGATCGTGCTATGATCGTAGACCAGAATGTTAACGCGGTATTATACTGGGAGACAGGTCAGTGCTAAAAATAGTCTAGTCGTAGCCAGGAATAAACTTTCTTTGCAACACTTTCGAACACATGCTTGATCCAATGACTAACGGGGGGAGGGGAGGGTTATAAAAAAAGGGAAGAGTACTTTATCCTCTCACCGGAAATATCATAAAATGTGTCAATATTCACGATGAAGTATGTTGGAGTATGTTCAGTTTACTATTGTAAAGGACTAATGTTATCAGATATTATGATTAAACTTGATTTAGTCATCGTGACGGTTGATTGCTAGGTGACAAGTGTCGAATATATTCCAGGATTTTTTTAATACAAGAACAATGCTTTCGACAAAAAAAAACGTATATCTAATGCATGCAGACGTAGGCCTATATTTTTTCTTGTTATATTTTTTGATCATTTCTCAGGATAAAAAAATACAATTAAGAACATGTTTTTATTTAAATTACATAAAAACTAACATTTTATACTACACAAAACAAGTTGCTCAAGAAATGAAAGGAAATTTAATGCAGCAACGTCATTAAAAAAAAAAATCTTAAGCAGCTATTTGATTGATTAAATTTGATGTATCATTTTTCTTTTCAACCGGTAAAAGCAACGCATTGCGTTGCAACGGTTACAGACTAAGATTAATTTTGGGAATGGAGTATATCAAAACATGAGAAGAAAAAAATGTATCATTATATTTTAAATGAAATTTTAAATCAATCAATCAACCTGACTCTTTGAAGGAACCTTGCCCCGAGGGAAGTCATGAAGTAAGATTCCAAAGTAGAAGCTATTACTTGTTTCGGAACTGCGTAAAGAAACGCGTCACTAATTGGTTAACTTTCTCAATTAATTTGAATTAAGTTAAATTTGTGATATGAATAATACGTCATCAATCATCAGTGAATTGGCTGGAGTGACTGATAACGTCTTACTAAAAGTATAAGAAACAATTGCTTCTAATTTGTATACGTTTGCTTGTCTTCAATAATTCTTATTCTAGTACTATGTTTACTCGATTAAAAATATTTGGTGCCTCATACTTTTTTCATCCATTACGTGCTAATGATTTCATTCAAATCTTTACCAATATATTATATTTTTATTTGATGCTTTGGAACTATTTACAATATCTTTTGGCTCCAGACCTCAATTTGCTTCCGTCAAACGTCTTTAGCTACGTGTGCTAATCAGCGCTAATTTGGAACGAGAATTAAGAACAAGTTTTAGACAGAAATCTAAAGGGGCTTCAATGTTGGCGACGGTAAAAAGAGGCCCTTTTTTAAACGTAGTGGACGATGCTATGTACGAGAAGAAGATATCAAATAATATTTTAACTCTCTCTCTTCCTTTCTCTCTCTCTCTTTCTCTCTCTTTCCCTCTCTCTCTCTCTGTATATATATATATATATATATATATATATATATAAAAGTGTAAGAGAGAATACACGTACAACAGCCAATGGGAAACTCCCCCTCTTTTTACATAACAACACGTATTATGTAAAAAAAAAAAAAAAAAAAAAAAAAGGGGGGGGGGGAGAAAAAAGAGAACAGGGAAGCGTGGCAGGCACAGGAACGTCACATTTTCTTGGAACATTTTTTTTTACTACATCACCCCTCCTTTCATATTTCATTTCTTTCCATTTATTTCCCCCCATATCGTCCTCTTTCTTACTTTTGAAGAGTGACGTAGTTTAACTCTTAATTTCAATTTCTAAGAAGACAAACAACAAAAGGAAACTCATTTCTTGTGGGACAGGTACGTCACGCTAATTATATTGGCATATTTCATCTTTTGAGTCATTTATATCGTCATAGTTCGACAAATCAAGGTCACCCGCCCACACATTGAGGCCAAATGATTTTGAAGGAAATATTAATCTAATAATCTGAAGATAGTTTTATGCATTACGTAACTGTTCAGTGGATTGATTGATAGTCACATATGGCTACTACATTACATATTCTATGTTCCCATGGTAACTAAATATTCTATGTTCACATTTTCATTCAAAGCAAACATCATACGCACCTTTTACTACACTTAGTTGCCGAGGTGAATGTTGCACAAGAATTAGGTGTAAATAAAACAAATTTTTGATACGTGACAAATATACAGCGGGGTTCATGTCTAAACCTTAAAAGGTAATAATAAAACTTTTCTATCTAAAAATAAATCGGCACCATGTCAGGGAGGCCCACATGAGTATAAAGTTCGTTATGACTCTCACGTTCCTGTCTATCTTAAGTCTGAGGATCGGGTTCGTTACATGGTCATATTGGTACGTAACATCACAGAACGGTAATTAATTGTGACTATCTTTTCCTTAGCTCATTTCCCATGTTCATAACAAGTCACGTGGCTTCATGTGGTCTTCCCGCCTTGTCTCACGAGCCCCTTGCAGATAGACTATGAAGAATATTGATACCCCCCCCCCCCGAAGTCACAGTCAACGCATACACGAATGCCCGTTCCGGGTTTGTTAGAGAATACCAAGACTTGTTTTTTTTTTGGGGGGGGGAGGGGGAAGCTGCATCAAAATTACCCCCCTATTACAGGCTTTTGGAGGGGGAGCCAGCAAAATTAGCCCCTTTTCATAGATTCTTTTGCTCATGTTCGGGAACCCCTTTTCAGGATTTTTTTTGGTTAAATGATTAAAAAATTACACTTAATTAAAAATGTTCGGGAAAACAATGCTAAGAGAATTTAGGGATTTTCCCCCTACCTGAGCCACTAGAATACCCATTTTCCTGAGAAAGCAGGAAACCGATGTAAATTCTAACCATGTACAATTTACACACACGGGTCTACTTCGGTTCTTATTTGACAAAACACTGGGCGATTCCATGTTGTGACGTACGGGACATTTTGACAACATTTAACATCTTTTTGACATGAAAAATAAAATAAAATTTTCTTTATTAATGGTGATCCTTAAGTAGTATCAGACATGCCAGAAGGGCCACAAGAACCAAGATTTAACTTGACTCGATTACACATCCTTTTCAATTAAAATGAAAAATAGTACCGTGTCGTACGGGACACAAAAATAACAGAAAATACTAAGAGACAAAAACAACAAAAGCATGGAATCGCTTGTAAGATTTTGTTTAAAAAAAAAAAAAAAAAAAAAAATGTGTGTACTACTACAACTACTCTTACTATTACTACTAGTACTGCATGATACGTATACAGTATGGCACTAATAACATGAATAATCAGGAACCCAAAGTTGCCCTATGATTAGCACCTTCCCTCCATTCCACTCCCCATTTTCTACTCAAATATACCCCCGTCATTTGACTTCAAAACCCTCCCCTTAATACTAGAGACACTCTTATATCCTCCGTTTCCTCCTTTCATAATGGAAAACTGAAGTCAGCTCAAAACATCCAACAACATAAGATACATGTGTACAGAGCATATATTCTCATGTTTTTCCACAGGACCTAATAAGCTGTTTTTATTCATTTCACGAAATATCATACAAAGCATACAAAGAAACTATTACATCAAATAACATCATCATCATCAACTAAAGCAGAACGTTTTCAACATAAGAGAAGATCATGAAGATTTCAATTATATTCATAGGGGAATTTAATAGGGGTAGTCGACCCTACATGCCCTTGCTGGAATTTATTGGTTTATATTTAAAAGCAAAAAGTGAAAGAAAATATTGGTGAAGTTCTGGAGGGCGTTTCATGAAAGGACTTGTCGGACGTTTTATCCGACAAACTGTTATAAGCTACCGAAATACCTGCATCTGATTGGCTGAGAGCAAATTTGTTGGATAAAATGTCTGAAAAGTCCTTTGATGAAATGCCCCTCTGAAGAAAATCCCTCTAAAGACAATGATAGTTATGAAGAAATGAAGTTTCGATATTGTGACGTCACACGCGAGATGTTCTTGCTCTTGTTGTGTAGTGTAAATTCCATTTCCATTTTCGGATTAACGAGTCCTCTTCTGTTGTCGGAGAATTGAACCTTTAATGAACTGTAGCATCAATTAACATATAGTTTCAGAATATATTTAGAACATCATAGAGGAAAGATGGCAGTTAGTTGCAGGAAATATTTATTAAGTAAATCATTTTGTATGCACTACGTCTAAATCAGAGTTTTAAAGGAAGATACCAAATTACAATATTAAGTGCTGAAACTTAAACAAGGTTACCCAAAAACTTTGGCCAAAACAAAATAAAAGAAAATGACGTTGCAATTAGGAAGACACGTCCGTGTCAATGTCTGAAGTATCAACAACATATTTTCCACCTCTCTCAAGTTCCTCAGGGGGAAGTACGAGATAATGGGTTAATCCAAGGAAGACAGACTATTATTCATTGCTCTCAAAGGTGGGGGTTTCAGGCGCGGCTGGAGGAGGAGGAGGAGGGGGGGGGGGGCTGACGAGCCCGCCTACAAAACCCCTATTTAGAAGAAAAAAAGTGCATAAAATCTGGTATTTTGGGTTTTTGGCCCCCCCCCCTTGCTGGAGAGAGAGAGAAAAAATATTTGAATAGATGTCTGCCCCGAGTAAACGGCTTACCCCTACCCCCATTGCTATTATATAAAAATGAAGACATTTTGAATGGCCAAAGGCCTGAAAAATTTCACATCGACAAAATGTATATTCGTGGCGTCGCTAATCCTACACTCTAAGAAAAAAGGATTCCATTTAGCACCCTTTTTGCCACAATATGGGTGATTATGGGCACCCTACAAATAGGGTGCCCATAAGCACCTTTTAGTACAAAAAAGGTGCGCACAAGCACCTTTAAGCATTTTATGGTGCTGGTAAGCACCCGTAAGGTGCTAATAGGCACCCCAAAGGTGTTCATGGGAGCCAAAATGGGTGCTGCTATTGTGGCAAAAAAGGGTTCCCAATGGAACCTTTTTTTTCTAAGAGTGTACAGACGACTCATCTTCCATAGGAAATGATAGGATTCGCATTGCAATGAATCGGAAACAGTCAGACGGCAAAAATGAAAAAGTGCTACTGATATCAATCGGCTTGGCATCATTTGGGCTGACATGAATTCAGGAAATGATTGGTTCACACATATTCTTCTGAGTCTTCTGGATGTAATAACATTAGTAGAAGTCTGCCGTAATATGTTTAAAGTTGAACGGTGTCTTGGCAATTAGCAGACACATGGAAGGGACTTTCTGACAGATCTGCCGAGCGGCCGAAGCTACCTTGAAAGTTTTCAAAATAGTTAGTAGTTAAATTCTAAATCACCGAAGGAAGATAGAGCATTAACCTTGCATACATTATACAATGCAATAAAAAAAAACCCTGATTAACAAGTAATGAATGATGTAGAAATAGAAGCAATTCGGTGTTTTATCGTCCTCAAATATATATATAAAATGATATACACAGGCCTTAATGCATATTGTAAATCAATTCATTGAAAGAGGATTGGCCAAATGAGGGCGTTATGGTCAAAGAAAATTACAGCTCAAAAAGTTGTCATGAAAAGTTGTGATAAAAAATGGAAATAAAATAATACAGGAGATAAGTTTTGAAATTATATAATTGACATTAAATTTGATTTAACTTATTAAACTTTCGTACTAGTATAGGCCTATGCCCCCCCCTCTCTCTCTCTCTCTCTCTCTCCCACACTATTTAGGCTCTATATCTGGTCAAAGTAATTGGGAAGTAGTAAAATCAAATATGCCGATGACGTTCTGGGTACGACTCCCGCTGTCTTACAACCAGTGATGATTTACTTCCTGCTTAGGGTAAGCCAAACTTGAGGTTCTCCACGTGACATGGTTTTCAGTATATGGGACCATAATCATCTGTTTTAAATGAAGCCCATCGTAATGATCCTAATTAGATTTCATTAAGCATCTCTTTTTATTTTGATAGTGATTTCCATCCTAGTTTATATGGCGGAAAGAAAACAAGATTGGGTAATATGCAATTCGTGTCTGGTGTAGTACAGACGATGTACTTTATAATTAGAGTTTGACGTAAAGTTTTCGTCTTCTTCAGCTACACAAAACACCAATTAAGGAATTAATGGTACTGAAAGAATCGAGCATATTGATATTTTCAACCAAGCTAGTTAAATTGATTTTTTGTTCAAGTATTGGCAGTTGTTTTGTAGTTTCCTCGCCAAATAACTAATCTGATTAGTTAATTAAAACAAATATATGCAGTGACGATGCCGCGCGGGGCGCAGGGAATGCGGCCCCAATAATTTGAACAGCACTCATTGACTGTAAATGTTAAAATCCCAAAATTTTAGCAGCGTCCCCTATCGAGCCTAGCGCCCTCCCCCATTTGAAACTCCTCCACTTATTTTCTTATCATAACTCTTCTTGTACAGTTAAAACTGTCTTGCAGTCTGTGTATCATACTTGTATATAATTTTTATTATGTCTTTGTGAATGTGGAATATGAATAATTAAAATGAATCAAATCTAGAGAGTGAGATTACGGTTTGTTGAACTATGGAGGAAAGATTCTTCTTCCAGGGTTGAACTAAACACAGTCATCCGTACATGGGTCCGTCTCATCTTACGGAACGAATATAATGAACTCTATTCGAATGAAAAGAACTTATTTTAAGAGATCCGCTGGTCTAAAAAAGGAAAGTTTATTCGAAGTTCACAACTTGTTGCCACTTCAATGATACCACCTTTCCTCTCTTCTTCGCTTTTCATTTTTCATTACTCAGTTTAATCTCGAAAGGGGAACAACAGAGGGATAAAAAAAAAAGGAAGTCTATGTGAGCTATGTTGCTCCACAGCGACTTATATAATCTCCTGTGTGGGGTATTACTCATTCTTATGATCGAAATAGTACTTTTTGGGTGCATCGAACTGAGTGTGTGATGGGGCTTAAATCCACTTGGTCTAACAGCAGTTAGTCCAGTTCCCTTAACGTCTAATACCACATGGGTTAAACCCATTTGGTCTACTAACGATCCCGTCTAATTTCCTCTTGGTCTAATTGCGAATTCCTCTATAAAAAAAAAAATGCATTTTTTTTTCGTCTAATTCCCGAATAAATATTTGATCTAATAAGATTTTGTTACAGGTAATTTATTAACTCAGTGATGTTAGACTTCCTTTACATAGACGGCCTTTTATATCCAATATTGACTTTCAACATGACATAACTTGAGCGTGTATTGTTATGGTTTTGAACCCTGGTCAACTGATCCTCAAAGGGTTAAAACTTAACTATCCCACTATCTTTAACATAATACGTGTAAATGGCTGTATGATTTTATATTTGCTTTGATTTTAGACTCAAAAGACACCATTTTGGAACAATATTTCCATTGGTTTGTCTTTGCTAATGAAGATGAAGATGGCGCTGTTTATAACAGTCATTTGGTTGGTCTTGAATCAAGAGAGAGTTATATTATTCACACAATTCATCTGCATGTCGAGAATATTAAAAGAAAAGGAAAATTTATCTTTATATGTTTTAATAATCACATGAATGAATGATTGTAAAGTTTTTTCCTTTTGTATCTCCCTTTAGCTCCCCCCTTTTCCCTCTCCCTTCCTCTCTTCCCCTCTCCTCTAGCTCTCTTCTCCTTTCGTTTTCTCTCTCTCTTTCTCTCTCTCTCTCTCTCTGTCTGTCTTCCTGTCTCTTTCCCTCTCCCTTTCTTTCTCATTTACTCTCTTTATTTTCCACTCTCTCTCTCTCTCTATCTCTCTCTCTCTCTCTCCCTCCCTCACTCTATCTTTTTATTTCTCTCTCTCTCTCTCCCTTTCTATCAATTTTCTCTGCTATAGACCATAGACGTTACGTCTATGTATAGACCAGAATGACAAATCTAACATAATAAAATTCAAATCTTAAAATTATTTATTTATATACACGAGTATTGAAAGTCCAATCTGTAGTTAAGAACGCCGACTGCGCCTAATCCAACCAAAACAGCATAAAAGTTTTCACCATTTCTGTCTTCTTCTGATAGTCCTACTGTTTTTTGTTTCCTCCTTCTCCTTCTCTACTTCATCATTTTCGACTGCCTTCTCCGACTGTGCATCATTTTCATTAACTACCTTTGGCGCCATGGCACCCCCTCTTCTTTTTTCTCCTCCTCCTCCTCCTCCATTCCTCCATCTTTTCTTTTGCAGCTTCAATCTCCACATCTACGTCCCTCTCCTCTTCAATTTTCTATTACCTTCTCCTCTTCCACCGACTCCATTTTCATACCTCTATGAACGCAGAAGAAAAATCAAATCAAAACAAATCAAATCAAATTTTCCTTGTCGTCATCTGATCTTTATCATTACATCATCATGATCATCATCATTATCATGATCATCATCATCATCATTATTATCATCATCAACAAATCTCATATTTCCCTGTATCTCCTCTCTTACTTCGATATGATATCTGCTACTCTTCATCACTCTCTCCCACCTTTAGCTCATTCTCAACCTCTTTTCCTCTTCCCCTCTTCTGGAGCCCCCCCCACTTTATTTATTTATTTATTTATTTATTTATTTATTTATTTATTTATTTATTTATTTATTTATTTATTTATTTATTTATTTATTTAATTAATTATTTATTTATTTATTTATTTATTTATTTATTTATTTATTTATTTATTTATTTATTTATATTTTATTTTTTTACAAATCTTGCTCTCATTAACCTTTTCTATGTCTTTGATCATCACTTTATAATTAAAACAGTCAATGCATCGACCAATTCATTCTAGGAAACCAAATCATAGTAAGTCATCGAGAAACTTATTTCACAACAAATATTATGTTACATTTCATATATTTTATTTCATCTGATTTTTAGAAAAACTGGCTATAAAATACAAAGTTTCTTTGAATATCCTAATACAATTACAAAATGAGTTTAAAAATATATTACACAGTATGTCTGGCAACTTTGCGTAATAACAAGCGTTTATATACTTTCAAATCATAATAAATCATTCAAAAACTTATTTCACAACAAATATTATGTTACATTTCATTTTTTCATATTTTATTCAATCGGAATTTTAGAGAAACGTGCTATCAAATACAAAGTTTCTTTGAATATCCTAATACATTATTACAAAAGGAGTTTACAAATATATTACACAGTATGTCTGGCAACTTTGCGTAATAACAAGCGTTTATATACTTTCAAATCATAATAAATCATTCAAAAACTTATTTCACAACATATATTATGTTACATTTCATTTGTTCATATTTTATTTAATCGGAATTTTAGAGAAACTTGCTATTAAATACAAAGTTTCTTTGAATATCCTAATACATTATTACAAAAGGAGGTTACAAATATATAACACAGTATGTATGGCATCTTTGCGTAATAACAAGCGTTCATATACTTTCAAATCATAATAAATCATTCAAAAACTTATTTCACAACAAATATTATGTTACAATTCATATATTTTATTTCATCTGATTTTTAGAAAAACTGGCTATAAAATACAAAGTTTCTTTGAATATCCTAATACAGTTACAAAAGGAGTTTACAAATATATTACACAGTTTGTCTGGCAACTTTGCGTAATAACAAGCGCTTATATACTTTCATTACATATTCTTTACATCTATGATGGAGCTGTGTTTCACGAAGTCGTTCCTAAGTTACGAATGACTTTACGAACGACTCGTAAGCAATTCTTAATAATTAAACATTTGATTAGTGCAGCACCCAAGAACATGCTCCAGCCGTTCGTCATTTATAACTTTACGAACGCCTTGGTGAAACATCACCCACATTAAGAACCTCTAGAATGATAGTCAGAATTCACTTCAAATACATACAGTCTGTGTAAAAAAAAAAATGGTACAGTCGGGGGAAAAATCATTTAGGTGTGAAAACTTTTCATATAATGCGTGCTTGTGGTATCAAATTAAAGCCAAAGGATTTTTCTTGCTGATGCTCTTTGTCCTGTATAATTTGCTTTAGTAAAACAAAAGTTATGCTAAGTTTTATGCGACGAGGAACAAATCGGAATTACGCACGTCTATTGTTTTGGAGTGCCGAATTCACGGTCATTATGCGAAATCATACACAAAGGCATGGGTCAGCGTGCGAAAAAGGGATTTTTCTTGATTGTAGAAAATTAGTCATATCTCAAAAAATACTGCATCAAACGTGATGAAAAAAATTGCAGAAGAAAGTCTGATTTTCTAGCTTTATGAAAATACCAAAAAATACCAGGTTGTTCATACTATAAAAAAATGTTTTCCAACTGTACCATTTTATTTGACACAGACTGTATATTGTAATAAAATAATCAAACGATCATTAAACAACATTCTAGTATAGAACATGGCACAAAAAGCAACTATATATTTTGACTTAGACAATGAAAATTAGACTTATAGCCTAACCCACAAATAGTTATGATTTCCCATTTACCATCACGGTTATAGAATTTGTTCCATTAAAATATTGTTTTTTCTTTTCAAGAAAGGGCAGGCCAGAGTGACCACGAAACAATAATGTTTTCCGAATCCCACTTTCTTTTGATTGTTCTTTCATAATAAGCGATTTTTTCCCCTCTAAATAGTTGATTCACTTGTATCGTCGTTATTTATATTAGGTAATGTATTCACATACCACTTACAAAGAAAAAGAAAAGAAAAAGTAAATGAATATATGTATTAAAAAAAAAAATGTGTGATCAACACAACAAACTATTTGGCACAATTAACATTCTATCTCGATTATTTGAGACAAAATCAATATCTACGGAACAACATATATTACATAATAATTGAAATAATAAAAAACAAATAGAAAGAGAGAGAGATAGAGAAAGAGAGAGAGGGAGAGGGAGAGAGAGAGAGAGAGAGAGAGAGAGAGAGAGAGAGAGATAAAGATGATTGTTTGATATTCTGACATAATAATCATCTTTCTTTTCGAAAAGTTTTTTATTAACATTTATTTTTATTTGATAACGTTTCTTAGGTAATTCTACACAAAGGTTTTGAAAATGATAATGCTCATTCCCCTTTCGTTGTAATAAAATACACCTCTATGGAGAGAATACTTTACTTGATGAAGCTTGTAACGCCCAAATATAATACAATTTCCAATTTCATGCTTCAATCGATCCAATCCAACAATATCATAGAAACTTATGTGTCTGGTATGATATCAATTTAGAATGTGCTTAAATCAATCCGAAATAAAAAATGTATATGATTGTAAATATTATGATTGCATACGTTAACTGATAGAAGCATTAGGGGAGACTGGGGTAATTATGGCCCCCCTTTTCACATTTCATATTACTACCATTAAATGAAAAGTCCAATGACATTCTAAATATGTAAAAATACAGTCGGTCCATATACCTATAATATACAAAGGAAAGTATAAACCTGCTACTTCTCATTTGCATATTAATTACCATTATGTTAACAACTTTGGGGGACCATAATTACCCCACGGGTTGGGGTATTTATGGCCCCTATTGTAATGACTGTATGAATTCAAAGATATTATGCTAATTAATGATGGTAATGTATAAAAAATGTTGTCGGGTATTCCTAATACACTTATCAACCACCAACAGTGATTTAATCAATAATTGGTTCAGCCAAAATGTTGAAATTTTGCAATCAAAGCAATACATATATTTATGTACAAAATCGTACCAGTTAATGTCCCCATCTACGCTTATCTGCGCTTATACACTGTTTACGCATTGAGGGCCATAATTACCCCAAATGACATTTTCAATTTAATCCCCCTTTACAGCTCTACAATTGAAGATATTCAGGGGGAAGTTTTTCTTTCGTGTTTTTTAATTCCTATTGTTTCAGTTTCAATCAAAATTTCATCTTAAATGATTTTAATTAATGATATCACACCCCACATAAAAAAGCAGGCTTGCCACTTTCCAACGAACAGAATTGTAATTGCCGTACATTTTAGGCTCCCCTAAGCACAAAATTTCATGTAAATGGCTTATTTTTCTCATATGATAGTAGGAAGAGTTTAGCTAGGCATATGTACAAATTAAATTATCATTGTGTAATGCAGCAAAGAGTTATAAGCTCTCAAATACAAAGGGGCCATAATTACCCCAGTCTCCCCTAATGGTTAAATAAGGGATCATGGTAACCACGACACTTTAAAAATACCTCTCAACTAAACAGAGCTTAATTAAGTAGCAAACGGGTAAAGGTGCATGACTCAACAAATCGACATCCTCAAAATATGACAGTTTCATTATTTTTCTAAAACAAATAATAATAATGATAATAAGCTTGATGTTCATAAAGCCTTCATTTTTTAAACAGTTCCAATAGAAACAAAAATACATGTGATTGACGCTTTTTAATTATTAGTGGCAAGCTGGTGGTAAAGTATAAAACTTATAAAAACCCCAAATAATTTCTATTTTATAAAAATATGTAAAGAGCTAAATAAAAGAGTTGATCCTATATAATTATGCATAATCTGTTTTCAGTTTGTAATACCGTGTGGAGGCCTATAGGCATACATATTTCATTGACATAAAGTAATAATTATTTTTGAAAATGAGCAGCATATATAAAACTTTAGGATATTTATATAATATGATTTATTTCTTTGCGATTTCTATATATACGAATAACATACTATTTCAAGTAATTCCAAAAATATTTTATACCGAAAGACATTTTTCGAAAGCATGGTAGATTAATATTGTTGGCTGAACAGTTCATATTTAATAAAAAAAAAAAAACCCGAAGAATAATTGATTAAAATAATTAATCCAATAATTCTTAGGCATTGGAATCGTATGAAACATAGACATCGTTTTCGACAAAATAGCTCAACTTTCGACCCGGTCGATCGTCTTCATTTTTCCTTCTTTCAACAGTGTCTGCCTGGTCTTCGGATATTGGAATAAACGATGAAGTTCTTTCGGCGTGACCGTTATCGTGCGCGTGATTGCGCCCGTGGATGACGGACGGTATTCTTCTCGTGCTATCAAGATGTAGGATATCTCTGGATGACCTCGCCGCCTCATCATAGATCTCGTGTTGCGTGTAGACGTTGAAGTGGACGTCCATGTTGACTGGGTTGTCGTGACTCAAATCACCGAAAGCCATGACTGGGTTGATGTCGATGGCTGGTTCCTTGTCGCGTCCTCGACAACAGACGACGCAGACGATGATAGCGATGATGATGACCAAGGCGGCGCCGCCAATGACTGCGATGATGATAATAAGATTGAGGCTCAGCGCTGATGATGAGGGGATGACCTCAATCCGTCTTAGATACACACAAGCTGCAGATCGGGCATGATTGGTTGATGCGGTTGGGTCCATCTGCTGTTCCACGAAGAGACTTCTTCCAGAGTCCTCAGTGCTAGAGGAAGTGTTCGGAGAAGATATCACATCGAATCTGACAGACAAGGAGGTCCCAACTGTCACACCACCTCGCTGTACAATGCAAAACAGGCTACCAAATTGATCCTGGGTAAGATTTGATATAGTAAATATTGAAGTTCGGCCATTATGTAAGGTTATGAAATTAAGTTGATTATTTCCGAATACAGTTTCACTAGAGGTAAACCAGAGTACTGTATAATTCTTCAAGCTGACTTCACATGTGAAACTAACATTTCCTCCAACTTCTGCCCCTTCATAAAATGGGGTTGCTGTAACTAAAGGTGCCGAACATGACAAATCCTCATATTCACAACCCTGTACATTTTCCTTACATGATAAACGACATACTGGCCCAGACAAAAGGGCTGTTCCAACATCCATGATAATGGTGGTGGAGTGACTGCTACTATCACTAATTTGCATGCTCTCAAATCCAACCCAATCGAGAGAACCTACAGAGAAGCTCCCCTCGTCTGTCATACATGTGAACGCAATGTTATCGTTTGACGCGAGGACAACATCCAGAGACGCATTTGAAGAACAATTCGGTTTCGTGAGAGAAGGTGTTACTATTTCATCCAAGACTCGAATAAAAATGGTCCCATTTGTTCTTTCCACTCCTCTGCAAATATACAACCCTTCATCCTCAAGCGTAATGTTTGAAATTAAAAATTGCAATGAATCACAACTCTCGCCATTTCCTCCTTCTTCAACCATGTCTGTCAATGAACATGGCACACGATCTCTTGTTATTACAATCCTTGGGTCATCCCCGATGGCATTATTATTCTTAAACCAAGTCAGCTGATTCCGCGGAGGTTCTACATCAGTTAAACATGATATTGATAAGTCATGACCAACATAAACGCTTATTTCAGATTCAGTCTCCGATCCTGAACCATCGCAAATGCTCAAGTCGTCTGCCAATTCGACGAGGCCACTCTTCAGCGCTAAGACACTGATAAAGAGCAACAAGCACCTTATACTCGGTACTGCCGAATGAGACTCCATGTTGAAAAATGCTGTTTAACTCCCGAAATTGGTACTCTCCGAGTTTGATCATATCACTCTACGAGTCAACAAAGCAGCTTTAATTCTTTTTGCATGGGCGAGACCAGATCTGATATGTCAACCCGTCATCACAATAGCTTTGCCGACAATGGCATGCCATATAAGGCAATCTTGCCCTTAAATCTTTTCAAATGAAAAACACAAACCCCAAAGGGATAACACTACTACGTTGTGACGTTTTAGAATGGCCTTCCATAGTGGTGTATTCAACCGAGACAGTGTTCAATCAGTTCTTCTATTGAATACAATAATGACCAACAATACTCAACTTTTTACCTCTTCAGATGAGGCGCACCTTCCGATGAGAACCGATTTTCGCTTTTGTGCCGCATTCCATTCGCTTGTGTTATTTTTGTTTAAATATGAATATTTTTAGGATTTGACAAACCGCTCAAATAGGCAGCACTCCGAACCTTCATATTATATATCAATACAAGTATCAGAAGCATGAAATGCTTTTTTGGATTAGCAAATATGCTACAGTCACTCATAAACTTAACTTTAGTTACGTTTTTTTTTTAAAATCTTTATTTCATCTTCTATTCTATAATTTCTTATGTATTTGTTTCTTTTATTGGATGAACGAAATCATCACTATTTCTACTGCTGACTATGACAAATATGACAGGAAGGCATCCGTGGACGTAACTCAGCGTAAGTGTTTGTGTGACTGTAGCATTAAATCTGTACACTTTAGGACATAATAGCCATCTCCTAACATAAAAATTACCAGCCTTCCTGTAATTTGATTCATTTTTTTTTACAGTGTTTTCGATTATTTTTATATCCACTGAAAGGGAATGCTTGTCCCTATTCTTTCCTGAGGGCAGAGAATATATGTGGCCGTGTGTCATGAATTGGGTGCAAAATGCGTTACATGTCCAAACATTTTTAGAAATGTACATTGGCACAAACAAACATCTTTAGTTTCTTAATGGTAAAGTCAAACATGTATAAAAGTATATATATATATATATATATATATATATATATATATATATATATATATATATATATTGAAAGCTGAGATGGTAAGGAAGATGATTAACATATTATTTTGCCTGTACAGGGTGTGTCATTAAAGCTATACAAGATGTTACAAGAAAAAATGTTTCTAAAAGTTTAACAATTTCAATGGCAAGTGATTTCTTATTGTTTGCATTTAGGCCATGGTCTAGGGTCGAAACCCTGCACCCCCCCTGCAACTCATGTCCATGGGTATCCTCATGTAGCTATGGGTCTGGTGAATC
>CALNVZ010003431.1:31916476-31927191 GCA_940671915.1 Paracentrotus lividus | reverse complement strand
TGAATTACACGTATCAGCTTTGTCTACATTGTCTTCATTATAATTGTCGAAACTCCTCTATATTCAGTGTAAATATAGAGGCAGCCACAGTTGTCTTTTCTGCTCCATTCTCGTCTTGTCGCATATTTTGGTCCGGTAATACATTGTTCGTCATAAAGGTGGAATATTTTTTTTTCTGGCTCCAGCGACATTATATTGCCCCTGCTTTAATTCCTTGAATGTGTTTGTCACGGCTTTCACTTTCCGGGGTTCTGGCTATATCTTGGACGTTCCCTCAACCCTTCCCGGGCAGTTTTCTTACAAAAAGTTTGCCACCCCCCAAAGATGGCCACTTTTGTCATTTTCTTCTTTTGGGGGTCCCAGCAAGGCCCCCTCAGTCCTACCCCAACGAAACACGTCTGGGGTGAGGAGTTGTTATTGTTCTTTAAGTTAAATCTAGTTAAATAGTTACAGGCTCGACTCTTGTCTAGACTCTTGTCTAGGGGAAGGGCCAAACTTTATTTTGATTGGGGTTCAATATTGATTTTATTCATTTATACACCACAGAAATTTCTATCTCCCCAATATGGTATTGTAAAACTTTAAAAAAAAAATCAACAAAAGAACAATATAAACAATACACCCCAGACGCATTTCCTGGGCTTAAGGACTGAGGGGAGCTTGATCGACCCGGTGAAGAAAAAAGGCCCCCAAAATGAGAAAAATTACCAAAATGGGCATCATGGGGGTTGACAAAACTTTTTTGGAAAAAAAAATCCACGTGAAGGGTCGGGAGAATGTTACAGATATCGCCAGGGTCCCGAAAAGTAAAATCAGGGACCAACAAATTCGAGAAAAAAAAATGCCGGAGTAAAATCATGTTGCTAGAGCGGCAAAATCTATTCCACCTTTATGACGGACAGTGTAGATTGACGACCGGATCCTGCCTGAGCCTCAACAGAATCCATGCTGGACGTAAGAGAAGTAGACAAGTCAGTTCTCTTATTCTCGCCGTTAACGTTAATATTTAAGTCTATATTCATCTTTTGCATGAGTGAGATTATGTGCTGTATCCCAGGCAGGGGAAAAGAGTTGGCGTTACTCTAAAAATTTCCAATTGTACTGTAAAAGAGTTCGTTCACCTTCGTTATTTATCTCCCGATATATTGTAATTCAGTTCTCCACATCTCATTTCATTTCCACACGTCACTCAAGGTAGCGCGTAACAATGGTTGCCACCAAGCCAGCGTGGTATCCTCCACTTGTTTATTGTGCGCGTTTATCGAATGACACTTTCTTTGAAATTCTGGTAAAAAAAACAAACATATATATAAACCTGATATTTGTCCTAATGGTAATCGAAGTACATCAGCGGGTTCCTGGTGTTATCTTGCGTCTGGTGATATAAAATGTTCTCCACAATACGTGAGATAAACAGTCAAATGATGGTAAAACACGAGATCAACCTTTTTACACGTCTGGACAGTTTGGATTTGCGCCCTCTATAATTATCATTATTATTAGTAGTAGTAGTAGTAGTAGTATTAGAGACGTCTCGGAGACCTTAAAGTAGACACACGGAGAAAATACACAATATTTGTTAATAAGGGCCAAATTACATGTTACTGAATAGATTTTCCTTCGTTTATACGATTGCCATGCTGAAAATGACTTGAATCTCTCAGAAATAGCTGTAAATGGTTTTTAGTGTTTTTGTTTAATCCGCTCCCAAATGGGTCGCTCCGCGTGCGGAGGAGCTCCTAGTTTGTGACGTCACACCTTGGACAGCTCGAACAACAGCCAGCTGATCAGATTCTGAGCGTGCGCGCGCAGCTTGATGCATGTGCATGCAATTGCATAGCATGCATATGCATACATACGTAAACACATTACACTGTACTAGCTTGCTATGGCTGCTGTGTCTCGGATTATGACTCTTTTATCACAACTGATTACACCATTGGACAAATCATATAGGGTTGTATATCCTTAGAATATCGTGTTTTGAGATATTGTTAACGATTGTGATTATTTTGTAGATTTGAACTTGCTACGATAGATTTTTGAAGAGTTTGCAATCATGGTAAAAGTACGAATTGCCTTGGTTATCTCTCACCGAGGCGCGGCCGGGAACGGTGCGGCCCGTTAGTTGTTGGTGAAGCGTTTAATTTGGCCATTGACATTCGGAGATATAATGCTTAAAATTCCACGTAAATTTAGAGCGACTTCATTCTTAAGAAGACTTATTCTGTGTTGAATCTATATTGATTTTAAACTGATTTTGTTTAAATGTGAATCCCTCCAAACAAGGTTTTAGAGCAAAATATAATCATTCCACCGTCATGACTTTCCCAACTTACTTACAGTACACGGATTAACACTACCATCATTAGTTTGACAAGGTGGTCATATCACATTTCCTCTAAAATTCCTTATTTATCGAAATTCAATGGCTAAAAGACCAGAAACGTCCTTAAAATAAAATCAATACATATTCAAAAGACAGAATATTTAAGAATCAATTATGTAAGCATTGATTTGTTTGCAATATTTACAAAAAAAAAATGATTTACGGTCTACTAATTTAGTTTGGCTTAATTCTTAAACACGCAACGGGATGGGTATAGTGTATTTCAGTCCTCCAGGAGCGGATGGAATATACAGTCGTCTCTCGTAAGACTGCTGCTTTTATCACGAATGCAAAATCTGTCAGATCCATAACAACAAGGTCGAATCTACAAAATAATGTTATTTCATTATAAACAATATCCAAAACCATGAAAAAAAAAGTTCACACATAGGCCTACTGTAACTGAGTTTTGAGTTCGAAATCGAATCACAGTATAATCGTGCACAAGTTTTGAGTTCGAAATCAGAATGAATTTCTGCATTAATTGTACGCTGGCAATCAATCATGAATTTAAGTTCTGCACAACTTTTGAGTTCGTTTGTGCTCGATATCCAAATTGATTCTTGCAATGATTTTGTGCTCGAAATAAATCACTAGACAATTCTTGATATCAAGAAATCGAATTTCTGATATTAGGAATTCGTATTCCTGATATCAAGAAATGGATTATTGATATCAATAAATCGAATTCTTGATATCAAGAATTCGATTTCTTGATATCAAGAATTCGATTTATTGATATCAAGAATTCAATTCTTGATATCAAGAAATGGTTTTGTGTAGTTCAGCAATGGTAATTCTTGATATCAAGAAATCGAATTCTTGATATCAAGAATTGAGTTCTTGATATCAAGAACTGAATACTGAATATTTCTTGATATCAAGAAATAGGATTAAGTGTTAAAAACGGCTTGCCATACGTACGCGCACCATCGTCAAAACAAACCTTACGTCACGCATAGAGGTGGATACCTTTATGAGGTCACGGCATGCCACGCACACGATTCATGACTACGGAGCCGCCGAGGGCTGGGGGGGGGGGCGGCCGGGTTTCAGTTCAGTCCCCACCTTTTTAGCAACGTAAACGTGTACGAAAATGGGGTCTTTGCTCTCAGCTAGCTTCGATGACTCGATAGGCCACTATCGCTGGATCGAGCCTGGACTATTCCCAGGTACTTACTATTCACGGCTCAAGCGAATATTCCAGGCTTGTGACGTCAGATGTCAGGATTAGTGGTATTTTTGCACAATTCGTGACGTTGGTTGGAACTTCACCTATTAAGATTCTTATTATGACGGATATAATAAATTATAAAGAAGCTAAATCTCATTCAATGTATTTTCTTTCTCTCTATTTTCTGCTCGACATAGGAGGCCTTATATTCTGCTTCGCCGTCCTTCTACATGCAACGGAAACGGTGAGTCAATATTTTTTTTTCCCAACTCTTTAGATAATAGCTTTATAGTTAATAGCGGTAGAGCTGTAGAGCGGGTTTTGAAAGGATGCGAGCTACCTTGGTTCATAAGCATTTCTTTTATGTTCTTTGTAAGATTCAATCCATTAATTTTCTCATTGGGAATGAATACAATGGGTTTACGTATCTGTATATATGTTTATTATGTCTTGATATACCAGGGTTACTGTGCCATTTAACACTGTTATACTAAGAGGCCCTGGATTACAATAAAGTAAATACATTAAAAAAAGGAAAAAACAAAGCATGTACATATTATCATCTACCAAATGAAGTTCATTATCAGTAGAGTGGAGTTAGCAACCACATGGTGCAGGCACGCAATTTCGTTTATAGGTGTATAGTGCTTATCTTGATCATGAATATAGATATAATTATATTAAATGTATTTCTGTGCAGAGTGAGTCTGGTGTCATTTTTCCAAAACTTTGGAATGATCTCCCCCCTGAAATGGTGCAAATTATCTTCCATCAAAATCTTCAAAACTCAACTATAGTAATATTTTGTAAAGTCATGTTTTTCAGTTATACGAACCTTTCTTCTCTATTTTTGTTGTTAAGCGCCATGAGCGCTATAGAAGTAGTTACTATTTATATCATTTTTATCAGTATTATTATTATTATTATTATTATAATTATTATTATTATTATCATTATTATTGTCATTATTATTATTATTATTATTATTATTGTTATTATTATTATTATTATCATCATCATCATTATTTATTATTTATCAATTTATTAATTTATCAATTATTTTTCTCTGTTGATATTTACATCTCTGTAAATACTAAATAAATAATGTTTGTTTTTATTTTTGTGTAGTTAAGTAATAATTCATAATAATATTGTGTAATTTTTAAGGAGGCCTTCACAAGCTCTGCTTATTAGTCGGTCTCCTTCTTTTTCAATTTCACATTGTTATAGTATTGTAAATTAAATTTAATATGCTGTAAATATGTAAATCGCAATATCATTGTAAATATAAAAAGATTGAAAGAGGAATAAATAAATAAATAAATAAATTATGAATCATCATTATATTCATGAGGGGTATTATATTGCCTAATTGCGGGTCACTTTCCAAAAGCTAGCTGAAAATGTGTGTTTAAAAGGTGTATGTGTGGGGGGGGGAGGGGCTTGGGGGTTCGAACAAACCCTCCCACCCCATCCCTCCCCCTCGCTGGCCAGTAGCGGACCGTGCATGGAAGAAGCGTAGGCTTGGTGTTGTAATTTTTTTTCGGCCTTCGGCCAACCTTATATCTGCTTTAGGGGTAGGTATAAGAGGTCAATTGGCTCAAATCATATATATTTTTACGGTTTTTCCCGTTTTTTTCTTCTTTATTTTTATTATGCTCATTTTGGCGCCCCTCTAAGGTCAAATTGGCGCCCCTTCCCCTTCGAGGTCATTTTGGCGCCCTTTCGCCTACCCGGGGGACCCGGGCCCGAAAAACTCACCCCCCCCCCCCCCCCCGAATACGCCCATGACTGTGTGTAGGTTTCGCATAATGACCATGAATTCAACGCTCCAGAACAATAAAAGTGCGTAATTTCGATTTTCGTTTTAGGAAAGCAAAGAAAACAAAACGCATCAGCTAGAAAAATATTCTGGCTTTAAGTTGGTACCACATACACACATTTTTTGAAAAGATTTCACACCTAAATTATTTTTCCCCCGACTGTACCATTTTTTTTTTGGTTTTTTTTTGACACAGACTGTATGTCCTCCTGTTATGGATGACAATTTCTGAAGAAAGGCCTGCCAGGCAATGTCAACCAAGTTGAATCGTGCGGAACAGCATGTGTTAAGTGTTAAGTCCATTAATCTATACATTCGACCCCCCCCCCCCCCGAGTTTTCAAAAATGCTCCGCGGTCTCTGAAAATGATGATAAAAATAAATAAATAGTAGATAAAATGTGATTGTTTCACATGTGCTTTATTTATTCATAATTTAGCTCATGCACATTCTGTACATTCATAAGCTCCTTGAAAACGGGTCGTGTGGCCTAGTGGTTAGAGCATTAGACTCATAATTGCAAGGTTGTGAGTTCGAATCCCAGCTTGGCCAATATCTCCACTTTAATTAAAAAAGGCCCAAGAGTAATTTCTGTCGTCTATAAGGTCAGCCACTATGACTGATTATCTTAGACGTAAAATGGTTCCTATGTAATTGGTTATATATCAGATTGGTGTTGATCAGCTTTGAAAGCTGCTTTCCGAGTTCCTGGCTACAGGAGTTACTTTAACAGAAACAGAAAGGAATTACCTGAAAGTATGAAGTATTGGTGATTAAAGCACACGTTACAATTAACCTTTATTAAAAGAGCTGAAAACATTTTTCTGTAAAATGATTTAATTCCTGCAATTCCATCTGAAATTATTTTGATGACCTGATGACAACGCAGTTGCGAGGCTAAGCGCGAGCGGAAAATTTACCACTTGGGGGAACTGAGTATGGTAACATTTTAAGCTGTTTTCCTTGTAGGCCTATGTAGGATCTGTAAAGTATTTCTGACATTCTGGCATAAAAGTGGGGTTTTCGCCCCTTTACTTCTTTTTGTTTGTTTGTTTGTTTTTTGTTCATTGTAAATAGTATTTTTCTCATTTTAACTTTTTAAATTGTATTCTTAATGTGCCGTGCAAAAATGTACACATGAAAATTCTGGCTGCGACTGTTTTTCATGTACAATAATACATTTCATGTTTATCAATAAAGACCATTTTTCAATTGAATTGAATTGAATTTAATTGAAATAGAGAGCGGGAAAAATACCCACAATATAGGGGAGACCGGGGACAATTGTAAGACTTTTTTTTTTCAAACTTTATCAACTTTATTATACTAAATACTTGCTTAAAACTAAGTAAAACGAAATATGCATATAATAGCTCGACATATGAATAGGTTTGGGTTAAGTAAAACTATTTATGTTGTAGCCATTATCATTACAAGAGGTCGAGTGTTACAATTGTCCCAGAACACGGGGCAATTGTAACACACCTACGGGGCAATTGTAACACATAAAATTGTAACATTATGTTTTTCTTGATCAAAGCTATGCACTTGACATATCAAAGATTTAAACAACATGAACCACATAAGCTAATTATCATAAAAAATGAAAATGCTTGACTCAAGTTACATTATATTTTCCACCGTGCATGGCATGGGGTTACTGCGGCAGTGTACAGGCTGTGTATGGGCTGTGGCAGCGCGCTGCATCGTCCCGGGGCTAGGTATGGGGCAAAGGTACTTAATTAACAGTGTTGTTACAATTGTCCCCGAGGTGGGCGACCATATTTGGAGAGATTTTTTTTCTATCTTAGCTCAGGTATTCATCGTCGAAAACTAGCAAAATACAGGCCTAAGAATATAATCTATACATAAACCCCTCCCAAAAAGTTCCGCGAATCGACTTTGGGCCATGATAACTTTTTATAAACGCTTTACTTATTCCTGATATTCTTACCATTGGAAAGATAATTTATTCCCCTTTTTATTGATATCATATTTGTAATGATTGTGGCATGCTTCAATGCACAGATTATCAGAATATGGGGAAAAGTAAAAATTAAAATGTTGTAAAATGCACTTTTATCGATCACATTGAAGTTCCGCAACGCCAATTGAGAAAATGAGGAAATACCTCAAAAGTTATTGGGGCCTAAAGTTGAGTTTTGGAATTCAATTTGGTCAATAAAAGTGCATTTTGGCAACATTTGGCGTTTTACTTTTCTCCATAGTTTGACATTCTGTGCATTGAAGCATGACACAATCATTACAAATAGGATATCAATAAAAAGGGGAATAAATTATCTTTCTAATAGTCTAGCTATCAAGAATAACTAAACCATACCTGAAAAGTTATCACGGCCCAAATTCCATTTGCGGAACTTTTTGTTAGGGGTTTAAATAAAAATAATTGTTTTCCAGAAGAAAACATTGGGTAGTGTGAGATATTACTTTCCTGCTCAAAAAAATTTGTTTTTTGGGGGGCTGTAGAAAGTTCAACCTGTTTATACTCAAGCAGCATGTGGAGCGATGAAATGCACATGCTCTGTACACAAGTTAAGTTTGTAGCATAATGACAAAAAAGTAGTGCATGTTTTAAGCACATCTGGCCCAATATTTATTTGTTTTAATTTGTCACAAACTAATCATCACCTCACTTAAAAATATACGAGAGCGTAGCGAAAAAGAAAATAGTATTCTTCTGAAAATGAGGCTGTAGCCCCTTTACAATACAGTGTGTTCCTAAAAAAAAGAGGACCGAAGTTCAAAGGTCAGTCATTCCAAAAGTATATGGTTTATTCTTGTGATTTGTTACTAGAATAGATAAGTAACTCATCAAGCTTTAACTTTTGAGACATGCTGGACGTCTAAATGTAATGGGTCCACAGAGTTAGGAGCTCCTTTGAAGGTAAGTAGGTACATACCGTTCTTTTCCAAAGTTTTTGGTTTGTTGGGTACGAAACAAAAATTTTTATGTTAGTTTTTGGTTTCATCGTTTTGGGGTATATTTTCGAAAAATATCTTCCGACGATTCAATACAAAGTTAGATCCTTCACAATGTTTCAATATGATTCAATCTCGAATTATAACCAAAGGACCTACGTGGCATGAGATGGGTTACTATTGATGGGCCTCATGGAGTCGTGTGGTGACGTATCCGTGATGAGGTGCGTCTCCTGAAGACTTCAGGTGCGTCGTGAGAGTAAATTCGATACAAAAGTCTGAAAAAATTGTCAATCACTGTCGAATTATCTCTTTTTTATAAGTCGCTAGTTGCCAGTTCCGGTACACCAAGTATTCTGGTAGAGATTCGTCGGATCACTTTCGTGCAATTTAATGGGGACGTCGCGGCATCCATCGCGAAGTACGTCAGACGAGACTTGCCTTGGTCTGAAAGAAGTCTACTAAAAATATTGAACAATGTTTGACATCTTGTTTGGTTTTTCTCTGCGCAGAGACTAGCTCAATAGCTTGAGTCCGTGAGACCATCAGGATGCCGTGCGCAGTGACCTCGGGTGTTCCGCAGAGACTCACGAAAGGAACTCAGTAATCAGTAAGACAGCATTCTCATTAGCCAGTGTCAGACAACACCCACTTAGCAATATGATAGAGTGACATTTCATTGAAACATTTGCTGGAACAGAGATCCAATGAGACACAATTAACGTAATAAGAATAGTAGGTTTGCGTCTTCAATAACCGAAAACTACAAACTTGGATAAAAACGGGATTTTGTACACTATCCGCTTTCAAAGAGACCCTAACGCTGTGCCATTACACTTTGGACGTCAGCAATGTGCCAAATTAAGCTGATGAAGTTACTTAATATTTTAGTAAACGAATCACAAGAATAAACCATATACTTTTGGAATGACTGACCTTTGAACTTCGGTCCTCTTTTTGTAGGAACACACTGTATAATCATGGGTAGCTAAGCTCGAATGAAAATAGTTCTACACAAGGACCTCGTACATGCATAGTGGATTTCTTTTCTCCTCATAGTGACCTGAACTTAAGCAGGGCAAATTTGCCACAAGGCCTTGTTTCTGTTATATCATCTTCAAATAATTGAAGATAACCTCATTTTAAAATTGATGGCTTGCAAGTCCAAACGGAAACCATTCCTGTGAAATGATTTAATTTCGTTTTAAGTTCCTCTGAAAAGGATGATTTAAAGGGTAATCCAATCCAAGGAGAGAATCAACCTTACATGAAAGAGGAAAATGAGAGGAGCAATCTGAAAAAAAGTTTATCAAAATCGGTCATAAAATAAGAAAGTTATGGAAGTTTGAAAAGTCTAGTTGTTCCTTCTATGGGGATCCTCAAATTGGCATCATCGGCTTCAAAATGGCCGATCTTATGGACAACTCTCCATTCGTTTTGTACACAAATTTTCAGATTTTCCCCATGGATTTTCTTTTGAAATATATCTTACCTACTTCTGAGCTCAACATATGTTGTGTGAAATATATTTTCCCATGACATATTTTGAGCTCAGAAGTAAAGAAGACATATTTCGAAAGAAAATGGGGAAAATCTGAAAATTTGTGTACAAAACGAATGGAGAGTTGTCCATAAGATCGGCCATTTTGAAGCCGATGATGCCAATTTGAGGATCCCCATAAAAGGAACAACTAGACTTTTCAAATTTCCATAATTCTCTTATTTTATAACCGATTTTGATGAACTTTTTTTTTGGATTGCTCCTCTCATTTTCCTCTTTCATGTAATGTTGATTCTCTCCTTGGGTTGGATTCCCCTTTAACACCGGACGTGTCGGCACAATCAGTAGAGCGTCTGCCTTATGAACGGGAGACTGTGGGTTCGATCTCCGGTCGAGTCATACTGAACATGCTGAAGACTTTTTAAAAATGGCACCCTCTGTCTTCTTGCCAGGCGCTCGGTATTTGGGGTAATAACAACATTATGTTACGCAGGGCCCGCTGGGAGAACAGTTCATTAAGATGTGAATGGAGAGGGGTAATAATAACATTATGTTATGCAGGGCCCGCTGGGAGAACAGTTCATTAAGATGTGAATGGAGAGGGGTAATAATAACATTATGTTATGCAGGGCCCGCTGGGAGAACAGTTCATTAAGAGCTGAAGTGTCTACCCTGCGTAAATAAGTCAATATTGTTTTAATATTATCATTATGATATCATCCGTAGAAAGTTGCGAGCGCGAAGCGCGAGCGAAAGATTCTGTGCAGGGGGATAGAAACCAAAGTGTTTAAACGTTACAAACAAAAAATAAGAACTAGTTTCCATGAGTAAAACCCGTTTGTTACTCTTGGAGGCGAGTGCTTTTATTCGTATATCACGTATTTTTACTT
>CALNVZ010003431.1:31720125-31900917 GCA_940671915.1 Paracentrotus lividus | reverse complement strand
GGCTCTGAATAAAAAAAAATGGTTGCCTTCTAAAATAATGAAATTTCCACCATAAGATGTTACTACATCTCACCCTGCGTTATTATGAATGCCACACAAAAAATGAGAACTTGCATATATGAGTGATCACAACTCAAATATCAAGTATTCTGCGCTGTCCGTTCAAAATACACTGCATTCAATCATCGTACAAATTAAGATATAATTATCTGAATATACACCTTTGCATGAGGTGGAGCGGAATACATGATTATATGAGTGATATAGTGTAATTTATACATTATGGTATACAAACATTTAATTAATCATACCCGAAATAAAGATAATGTATAAAACAAACAAGTCTCTTTTCTCTGGTCCTTTCCCTCAATTTGTGTTTATTATCTTCATTTATTTATAATTCACATGGCATCCGCTGTCATCAGCTGTTTTCCCAGTTTGGAAGAATCTTTTCTAACCGACCTTTCTCTCTCTCTTCTCTCTTCTCTCTCTCTTCTCTCTTCTCAAACAAAAAAGTATAAGCTACTTGTCAGATAAAATCCACTCCAGAACTTATCACATGGATATTATATCGGAATTAACAGAGCAATCATTATTTTTTGCATAAATAATACAATAGTTGGTCCTTTTAATTTACATAAATATGTTTTAACAAGTCCTAGAGGCATTGAAACATTTTGGAGAACTACATCACAACAACAAATATGATATTTCCTATACTCGATTTTCAACAATATGGCTTTTAAAATCGAATGCTAC
The DNA here is from genome assembly GCA_940671915.1 of Paracentrotus lividus. NCBI lineage: Eukaryota > Metazoa > Echinodermata > Echinoidea > Camarodonta > Echinidae > Paracentrotus > Paracentrotus lividus. Next base: position 31,900,158 of record CALNVZ010003431.1, on the reverse strand, counting down.
AATACTTTTGATTAGTGTGGCTTATATTACAGATTGATCCTTTAATAAAAAATTTTTTTTCTTTATTTTATTTCTTTATTTTTTTATTCTATGCAAACATATGGCTCGTAAAACACCATTTCGCACTGCAACGATTTCATTTAAATATTCAGCGTATTCTCAAGCCTAACATGTACCTTTACAACAATCCGTCTATTACTTGAATATGAGTTTGCACAAATAAAATTCATTTTGTGGCGAAGTGAGATAAAATTTAAACCCTACGAATATGTTTCGCAAGTCACGACTTTTTGGGTCATGATAACTTTCAGGATACGCTATATGTTATTCTGATTTTCATACCAAGGAAGTAATTTATTCCCTTTTGATTGATAGTACTATTTGATAATGATTGTACTCATCTTCAATGCACAGAATATCCGAAAATGAAGAAAAGGTCAAAAGTCAAGAGTGTTGTAAATGTCATTTTATTGATCACATTGAAGTTCCGCAACTTCACTTTAAGGTTCCTGACAACTTTGGGGGATATTTTCTAATTTTTATTAATGTTATTACCAAGTTGTCAAGATAAGATTAATTTATTCCTCTCTTCATTGAACCTTATTTGTCAGGGTGATTCATGCCTGTGTCACAGAAACCCCGTCAAACCACTTGAATACATGCAAAGCGAAAGATAATTTTCAGTCTTAAATTTCTTGTAACAACAACACTGATACCTGAGTTACTTTTATGTGGGGATTTAAATCATTGTATATGAATTGTTATGGGCAATTTACACAAGTTATTTATCCTTCTTTTTATTGATACCCTATTGCAATAGTAAATCATATTGAAATGCACATCACTCACGAATATAATGCAAAGTAAAAGGTGAAAGTATGCGAATGCATTGTTATTGCTCGCAACAGACAATAATCTCACAATAGGCATTCATTGCAACATTTCTTCTGACTTTTTCCTTGTCCGCAAGGACAAATATGTTACAACAGATTTTCTGTGAATATTTGATGTAATATGAATGTTGTACGAGTATGAAATAAATCCTCTGTTATAGAGGCAAAAAAAAAAAAAAAATTGTTATCAGTCAGTCTGGGGTAAGTTGAGCCAGACCGAACGGGGTAAGTTGAGCCATGGTTTGCAACAAGAAATAATATACAGAACTCTACAATAATAATAAAACAATGATTTAATACTATACTAATGGTAATTTGGGGAATATAGTTGATATGTAATTGATTTTTGTTGTTGTGAGACAGGTAATATCTATGATGAGTTCTGAATTCAGTTTACAATCTCGACATCATATTTTCTACAAATTGTATGCAAATGAGATACTGGGACCGATGGGATCAACTTACCCCAGATGGTGGCTCAACTTACCCCGCCTATGGGGTAACTTGAGCCATTTGACATCTCTTTTTCGAAAGGTCATGAAAATTTTTTTTTGAGGGGATTGAAAGTGGGAAATAGGTTCAAAATATTGTCCAATAACCAAACTAACATGCACGATACTCATTTTTTAGAAATAATCATTCATTTCAGTCTCAGCATGCGAAAACCAAAATTTGGCTCAACTTACCCCGCCTTCCCCTACCGGGCGCAACATGTAAAAGTACCGCATAGCCAGTAAAAGTACTCTCAAAGACTTTCACGAGACTTTAGACGTATACGAAGACGTGTCGTAGTTTACTCATCTAGTGAATTACAGGCTATATAGAATTTCTCAGCAATTCTCACTTTACTCGATTGTTAGTGTTTTCACCCGATCATCCACCAAGCCGTACCAAGTTGAAGAGAAACTCACTTGCACAATTGTTTTACGCAATTGAACATGTAAAGTTACTAAGGGATACTCAAGAAAAAAAATTATTATACTCAATAATTTTTTTTCTTGAGTATCCCTTATTAACTTTACATGTTCTGGAAGAGCGGGTGTGTACTTTTAACAGAAACACAGATTCTGAAGTAAAAATACGTGGTATACGAATAAAAGCACTCGCCTCCAAAAGTAGCAAACGGGTTTTACTCATGGAAACTAGTTCTTGTTTTTTGTGTGTGCCATTTTTGACATCCTCAGGAAATTTCCTTTCAGAATATATATACTTTTGTAGGGAGGGGCTTAAAATGATTAACGTTATGACACTTTGATCCTGAAAAGGGGCAAGGTTTTTAGATTTTTTAATTTGTGGCGTAACATAAAGAGGGCGACTTGGGAGCGAGTTCCCAACCCATGGCTTTGTTATTTAATTTTTGAAGCATAATGATGATATTCGGAGACATTCCAACCATTATAGGTATTTAAATGGTCAACTGAATGAAAATTATTAAAATCATTTAAATATGCTTGGTGTTCTAATAATTTTGGCCACCACTGTACATTTCTGGTCAGTTTCCTTCATTATTCAAAAGTTCATACTGTCGACAGATGAAGTAAAATAGAAATACAAGATTGCAACGGTTGTGTTATCAATTTCTTATGCATATCTTTGTTTTCCCTTCTTTCTTTTTCTTCAGTTTGCTATCATTTCTTATGTATTTCTCTGTTTTATCTTTCTTTCCTTTGCCGTCTATCATTTTTTATGCATTTCCTTATTCTTATCTTTCTTTCCTCTCTATTCTATTATTTTCTTATGCATTTCTTTGTTTTCTTCTTCTTTAATTTCTTCATTCACTATGTATTAACTTTTTTTCTTTCTTTCCTTTCTCTTCTTTCAATTTCCAATGTATTTCTTTGATTTTCTCCTTTTTTCATCTTCTATTTCATCTCTTCTTATGTATTTCCATGTTTTCCCCTGCTTTCCTTTTCTTTTCCATCATTCATTATGTATTTCTTTGTTTTATCTTTCTTTCCTTTTTATTGTATCAATTTCTTATGTATTTCTTAATTTTTCTCCTTCTTTCATTATCTATTTCATCATTTATTATGTATTTCTTTGTTTTCCTTTTATTATTTTTGATCATTGATTTTCTAATGTATTTCTTTATTTTCCCTTCCTTATTTTCTATCATTTCTTATATCTTTCATTGTTTAATCTTCTTCCCTTTCTCTTCTATCAATTTCTTATGTATTTCTTTGTTTTTCACATTCTTTCATCTTCTATTTCATCATTTCTTATGTATTTCTTTGTTTTTCTTCTTTATTTTCTATCATTTATTATGTATTTCCTTGTTTTATCTTTCTTTCCTTTCTATTCTGTCCTTCTTTCATCTTCTATTTCATCATATCTTATGTATTTCTTTGTTTTCCCTTTTTTCTATCTTGTCATATGTATTTCATTGTTTTATCTTCTTTCCTTTCTATTCTATCATTTTCTTGATATGAATTGGAATTTGAATATGTATTTTGTACTCAGCCTGTATAGCTTTGTTAACTGTAACAGCCTCGATTCGGATTTACATACACTTGTTTACACTTTTCTCGATTTACTCTTGAACCTAATAATTCATAATAAGGTATTCTCACAATGTATCTAGTTTCACACCTGTGTATTTTAATGAAATCTTGTATACCGGTTTCGACTGATAGTACACATATACCGTGTGCAATAAGTATTGTCGCCCCTTACATAGAATATACAGAAATGCAGTATAAATCATCATTTGACAGAATTTTATTGGTATAAATACAATATTTTGACTTATTATATATCAGTTAACATTAAAATTAACAAACATAGCAATTTAACGGAAATAATTTCCCCCTAGGGGTTAATGACGCTGGACCCACGATCTCGCCAATTTTTCTAAGCTTGACCCAGTAAAAACGGCCTAACTGATCGATGCTTATTCTTCACCCCATCTCTCCGGACCTTGCAACAGTGTTAAACCCATCTTTTCGACCTGCCAAGCAGACTTGTTATATCTCCTTGTTCGTTTCCCTTCTTTTCTCCAAGTTTTAGCTAATTTCATTTCGCTCTCAGTACTTTCCTTTTTCCTCTTTTTGTTATTGTCCACCATTTTTCAATGTCCGGAAGGAGGTTCGAGATCTCTAAATTCAAGCATGAAAGTTCAAACCAGCATTGCTCTACTTATACACATCACACAAAAGGTAATTTCAACAGCTAAGTTGGCACATTTGTTTGAAAGCCGAAATCATTACTCCCCTAAGTATTAAGTTCAATACAAGCATGATGTAGGGGGTGACAATACTTATTGCACACGGTATACTTATTATTTGTTCTTGAGGATATTCTCTTTAACTATGTACTGATTAATTCCCTGTTCTTTGTATACCTCTTACATCCCTTCCCCTTATTCTCTCTCTCTCTCTCTCTCTCTCTCTCTCCTTCTCTCTCTCTCTCTCTCTCTTCGTCCCCCCCCCCCTCTCTCTCTCTTCACTTTTGCCCCTTTTTTTAATTCCTCTTTCTTCTTTTCTTTCTTCTGTCCTTTCTCTCCCTTCTCTTCAGAGATATATATATATATTTTTTCTTCCTTGGTATTACTTGCTCTTTTGTTGAATTATCTTGTTACTGAACATTACACATATAAACTTTTGACTCGGGTATCATTTTCTTGGTAATTTTATTGATGACTGTGCCCTTAAAATTTAGTTGTGTTAATATGAATTTCTTTATTTTTTCTAAGTAGACTAGACCCTCTGGCCCGAATTCACAAACGTGGTTTAGTTAGTCCATGGTCTAAATCAGGTGGTTTGTGAATACCAAAATTTAGACCATGGTCTAAATCCGTGGTTTAAACAATTGATTTAGACCATGGACTAACTAAACCACGTTTGTGAATTCGGGCCTATATGTTTAATTGTCTTTTGCAATCTGTTTTTGTAATGTTGTTAATTGTTATTTGAACCTATCTTGTTATTTGTGCAATAATATCACCTATGTATTCATTTATTGTATTTTTGATGTACCCAAGACAATTATCGGTCCCTGACTGTTTGTCCTTTTTTTATTTTTTTTTATGTATGATGATGATGAACAATAAAATCCTAGGGTACATGCAGGTAATATGGGCCCCTAAGCTCATTTGCCTAATTTGCATAAAATTACGAAATGACACACAGTCTAATCTTTGTTTATATGAATCAATAACTACTGCTCTAACTTTTATTGTGAAGAAAAACAATTATCACCAATCCCCCTGTCTGCAATATTCAAATGTTGACGTCATTACCAAAGTGCCCATATTACACATTAATATGGGCACATGTATTTAATGTATGTTTTAAAAACTACAATGATTCTACCATGTCTGGAATTTGCTTAAAATGTTAAAAATCATTAACTTTAAGATATAATTTGAAATTATAAGACCCTTCAGTACATCCTTTGACTACATATTTCATTGTTATGTATTTTGTATATTATTTCTTTTTTTTAAATATTATTTGAATATTATTTTCATTATACAAGTCAATATAGGCCTACAATAAGTTATTTATATTAATTATATACTGTGAATATACCCAAACAAATCGTAGAAAAAAGATTGATGCCTCATCCCAATACTAAGTACCAGAATCATTTCCGCCATTTTGGATGTCCCATATTACCTGCACTAATGTTGCTGTGTCAGGCATGCATTCAATGCCACATTGCACCCCTTCACTACAACAAATTGACCTGTACAAACTATAAGCTTACTAAATATACAAAACAATTGAGGTTACCCCCTCAAACACTCTTTCACCATCACATTCTGTGAAATATCAAATTTTACATCAGGGTAAAAAAATGCCGTAAGTTTTACCTACCTTGTTGGTTTTCAGCAATTTTCTCAGAGAAATTTCGGCATTAGATGCTCTCACGATGATAGATTTTCGTATACAGTTCATATGAACAACATTATGGCGCTCACACCGGTCACCGGTCGACGGTCACGACATGATTTGCTTCAGGTGGCCCATATTACCTGCTGGCCCATATTACCTGCATGTACCCTATATATTCTTATGTATTTCAATGTTTTTCTCCTTCTTTCATTTTCAATTTCATAATTTCTTACGTTTTCTTTGTTTTTCCTCTTCTGTCATCTTCTATTTCATAATTTCTTATGTATTTCCTTGTTTTACCTTCTTTTCTTCCTATTCTATCAATTTCTCCTGTATTTTGCTTGCTCTGAGTGACGTCATCTTGGGCGAGTTCGGCCACAGTGAGACCGAACGGCAACACCCGGAAATACGCGTCCCAGTTTTGGCTAGTGGACGAGAACGCTCGTTGCAGATGAGTTCACGCATGCACAGAACTAAAAAACTCAGCTAATCTCGGCTAGTTCACATAGAGTAGACGAGTCAATCGAAAACTGCGTAAGACAAGATGACGACGTCCATATGACGTCATAATTAAGAGAAACATTTACTCCTTTTTGTATGACTTTAATAAAATAACATGATTCTTACGTTATTTATTTACTGCTTTTTATCACATTTTGCACCACTACTACGATGCAAATGTTACGTCGTTAACTTACTTCTTCCAAATTATCTGTGTGTATATGTTATGTTAGCCTAAGTAGTCCATGATAATACTTTAAGGAAAAAGAAATCTGACAAAAGTGACTAGATATACGAATAAGAGGCATTAAAACACCATAGTCCCATATGTGCAAATTCCTGTTTGATAAATTATTCATCGTAAGAAACTGGATCACATAATGTATAGATGATTGGTTGTATTGTAAAGAAGCCTTTGTGTTGATTTCAGATCCTAATTTACATTTTCAAAGGCACAGCGCCACATTAAAATTTCAGCTCCATATCTATTTCTATATGAATATGACCAAATGTATACTTTATTTAACATTAACCTTCGTATGGAAAGTAAAATTTAAAGAGAAAAAAGTACGTGTTTGTCTTTATCGGGCAGTCGTTCGATAATCGCTTGGAAAACGTAGTAAAGCGTGAACATTTCGTTGTATACGCAGAGTAACGCAAAGGAACGTTGAGGTCGATTTTTGTTTTCGAACATGTTCAAAATTCTTGGCGTGTAACAGCGTTCTTGTAAAAACGCTTTGGATGCGTTGGACCTTCGCCACTTGATCGTTTAGCGCGTTGGGTGTACGTTCCTTCGTCGTTCGAAGTGCGTCCAACCAACATAGATCTTTTGTTTGTTTATTTTTTTAACTCGATTTCATTAGGTCACCATATGGGGGTGCTTTGTATTAAATAAAATAGCGTATTTGTTTTGTGCTCAGTAATTTACACTGTCATACCCCCGTCACACTGAGCTCGTTCTCACTACGTCCTGGCAAATTTTGTCGAACGGCCTTAGTCTGTGTGTAAACCGAGTGGACGTGGTAAAGACTTTTTGCGATCTGTTTACGAACTTCATGGACAAGCTCGGTCGGATAGATGCCAGACTTTTGAAAAGTGTTTTAAAAAATCGGGCACCCTCCCCGTTCTAAAATTTAACGCACTGGCAACTTACCTGGACGTACTACAAACGAAATCGCCGTACTTCGATCGTTCTCGATCGTTCTAATAACTGCGGACGGGTTTTCATTGTGTGAAATGGTTCTCTTTGAAACGGGGTCTGCAACATGGGAACGGAAATTTTCACCCGTTCTTAACTAGATACCAACGAACTGCAGATGAGGTAAAGACGTGATGGACGTAGTGGGGGCTGCTTACGAAAGCACTGGCATCTTAATTCAGAGATAATTTGGTCAAATTTACACGTTCTACTCATATCAGACCAATGCCAATTTGTCATTTTTCCCCAAAAAAATTGTTAGATTTCTCTCATTATGGGTGACAATTATCTATTCGCTTACACAATCTCACGCCGAACAAGTTCTTACCATATTCTTGAAAATATTGAAGAACGGGCTTAATATATGTACACACGGAGTGGATGTACTACAGACCTATTTCAATCTGCTTAAGAACTTGTTAGATATGGCAGACGAGCTTGGACGGCAATGCGCTTCCCTTTTTTAATAAAACGGCATGCAATAATCCCCGTCACACTGAACTAGTTCTCACTACGTTCTTGATAAACTGGCTCAATCTGTTTACCACTGTTTACACACGGATTGAACGTAGTACAGACCTTATACAATCTGTTTACAAACTTGATGGACGTGCTCGGACGGAGAGAACGGAAAGGCAGTCCGATTTGTTTTAACATGTTCAAACAAATCGGGCTGGCTTCCAGTTATAAAATTAAACGGAGTGACGACGTCAGGCCCGTAACTAGAATTTTTACGGGGGGTTCGATATCTGAAAAAGTGGACCTTTTTCAAGAATTTTCTTTTCGAGCTCGAAGCGCGAACCGAAAATTTTGAGTTAAACTTGGAGTAAAACTATGCATTATCATGATTATAGAATCTATTCAGTATCCGCGAGCACGAAGCTCAAAACTGGGGTTAATTGTGCATTACAGACCCTACTTATAGTATCCGCGAGCGCGAAGCGCGAGCTGAAAATTTTGGGAATCTTAATGCCTTTTATTTTTTATTGTTCATTTAGTAATGAAATAAAGGAATGCGAGCGCGAAGCGCAAGCCCAAAATTTTGAGATCAAAATTTGAGTTTATTGTGCAAGATAGAGCCTATTTAGAATCCGCGAGCTGAAAGTTTTGAGCTAACAATTGTGCCTTATAGACTTTTTTTTTTAATCCATGTTGAAGATACATAATAATTTTGGCTCATTAATAATCTTAGCTTAAACCACCCCCAATCTAGCCCAAACACAATTACACCAATTCTTTTGACAAGGTTTGTCTCCAGCAGAGGGCGCTAAGTCCAACCCTTTTTTAAAAATACTTTTTGTTTGTTAACTTTACAGTGCGTGGTCGCATAGCGACCGAGCAGGAAATTTTAAGGTTTTAAAAGACATAATTATGAAGTAAAGAAACAGGCACTTTTTAGTATTTTAAGTGACACCTTTTAAGAAATTGTCCATGGGACTTGTAAAAAGTATGAAAGGCTTCTTTTTAGTATAAAAGGGGCATTTTTAAGCTAAGAAAAGGGGCACTCTGCCCCCGGTTCCACCGCCTCTCTTAGACCCCAATCCTCAAGCGCCAAGCGAGAGTAACAAACTTTGAGCTCAAAAAGTTTATTGTGCATTATGGACCCTATTTAGTATTCGCGAGCGCGAAGCGCGAGCCGAAAATTTGGGGTTATAAGAGACATATGGAGTAACAAGGGGCCCTTTTTTAGTATTGAAAGTGCCCCTTTTTAAACAGATATTGTCCACGGGACTTTTCAACACTCCGAAAGGCTTCTTTTTAGTATAAAGATGACACTTTTTAGCTTAGAAAAGGGACACTTTTTGGTCATGAAGAGGGGTACTTTTATGGTGGATGAAAAAATGGGGGGTCACTTAGCCCCCCCCCCCCCCCCCCCCCGGTTCCACCGCCTCTGCCATTAGGCCTTATTTCTGTTATATCATTTCCTAAAATTGAAGATAACATCATTTAAAAACATAAAAATAAAACACAAATGCAAACGAAAACATTCCTGCCAAATGGTTTAAGTGTAATTCCTGCGTAATTTCTGAAAAACATGATTATCATCCCCAAAATAAAAAGTTGCGAGCGCGAAGCGCGAGCAAAAGATTTTACATGTAGGGGGACTGAAAGTAAAGTGTTTTAATATTCCTTTATTGTATTTCTATTCAAGTATCTGCTGCATTTCTGCCAAAACGTGGGGGTTTTAATTTTTTTTTTTTTTCTTGCGTCAAGCGGACCCTGCTCGCCTGCGGGGGGGGGGGGGTTCGTTCGTACCCCGAACCCCCCCCCCCTAGTATGGGACCTGAACGTACTTTAAACAAAAAGGACTTACTTTGAACGAAAAGGAACGTACTATGAACATGTTACCTGACTTTTATCATGCAAACGTGGGCACTCTTAGTGACGGTTTGAACGTGCTACGAACGGTATAAAGTAAACGAGCGGTTCACTCGGTCTGAACTGGATAAACGGATTGTGGACGAGATAAAGACGTGATTGACGTAACGAGGACTATTTAGAAATGGACTAGCATCGTTTATAAGAAATTTTCGGGTAAAGTTATGCGTTCCAGCCCGACCAAAGCCCGTTTAGCGATTTTTAAAGAACGGGCAAGGACGTGATAGACCTACTTCAGTGTGACGGCCCCCGTAAGGGACGAGATGGGACGAGATTGGCGCCCGATTTTTTTTTAAACACTTTTCACGTATGTTCCTCGCCTATTGGTTGTGTGTTCAATTGGCGGGGGACGCCATTAGTACGGTGGAGTTAATTCTATGTTCAACGAAGCGTTCGTTGAATATTTCTTTTCGTGTTTTCTCATGTTGTCAAAACGAGTTTGACAGCAATATTCTAAAATCCATCTATATACTCAAAAACCGGCAAAACGGTGAATATACACCTCTACTTTGGATATTGGTGTATTAAATAAACCAATTCAAGATACAATTGGGAGATTTTTTTTGTTCAGTTTTATGCTTTTGAAAGCGTCATCAAAATGGTCATCAAAATATAGAACATATGTAAGCTTTTGCAAAATACTTTTTTTAATATCTGGTAATTTTTAATAGTTTAAAAATGTTACTATAATGTAAATTAGAAGTTTTCTGAACTGATGCCGTTGTTGGCTTTTTCGTTCTGTTTTATTTGACTTGGGGACAAGCAGTTGAAATCAGGTAAAAATCTTTACTTTTTTAAAAATAAAATATGCTGACAACGTGCCTTCCTGAATACACCACCTTACTGAAGGCAGCCACGGGAGCTGGACGGTCTAGTAATCACAATGATCACCGTGGTTAAAAAAAAACAAACACGAACCCCAAAGGGATAACACTACTACGTTGTGACGTTTTAGAATGGCCTTCCATAGTGGTGTATTCAACCATGGCAGTGTTCAATCAGTTCTTCTATACAATACAATTCGAATCTTTTTACCTCCTTCAGATGAGGCGCACCTTCTGATGGAAACTGATTTTCCTTTTTTTTTTGTGCCGCATTCCATTCGCTTGTGTTATTTTTGTTTAAATATAAATATATTCAGGACTACTCAAATATGAATCACTCCTATCTTTCATATTCTATATCAATACAAGTATCGGTAGCTTAAAACGCGTTTAGGATCGGAAAATATAGTATCCTCCACGCAAAGAGTTTTTTGGATATCTTGGTAACAATACTAATATACATGAATCGATATAACGAAATGTAAGTCAGGGGTAAATAATAACTCTCCAAGTTTTTCGGAAGAAAAAATATTCACCACAGTCGAGTCTTGTATTAATTCTTTTATGAGAAATTTACGATGTGCATATATCTGGCTCATTTATAAGCTTTGCTTTCTGCAACCCCCCCCCCTACACTTTTTTAAAATTATCAATAATTTTTTTCTTCACTTATTGATATTTATGTTATGTATGCATGGTATGTATTCTTAACGATCAGGGGAAAACATGAATTGAATCGAATGACGAAAACATACACTGTTCGTCATAAAGGTGGAATATTTTTTTTCTGGCTCAAGCGACATTATGTTGCTCCGTTATTAATTTCTTGAATGTGTTTGTCACCGCTTTCACTTTCTGGGATCCTGGGTATATGTTGGATGTTCACTCAACCCTTCCCGGAGATTTTTCTTCAAAAAAATTTGTCACCCTCAGAAGATGGCCATTTTCGTCATTTTTTAAATTTTTGGGGCCCTTTTTTTGTTCACGCAACCCACCAAGGCCCCCTCAGTCCTACCCCAAGGAAACACGTCTGAGGTGGAGATTTGTTATTGTTCTTTAAATTAAATCTAGATTTATGGTCACAGGCTCGACTCTTTTGTCTAGGGGAGGGGTCAAAATTTATTTATTTTGATTGGGGTTCAACATTCACTTTATTCAGTTCTGGTGTTCGGTACAAGTCCCAAAAAGTAAAAGCAGAGACAAACATATTCAAGAAATTAAAGTCAGAGCAAAATCATGTCGCTATAGCGGCAAAAAAATATTCCACCTTTATGACGGACAGTGTACCTTGACACTAATTAATATACAGCCACACACACACACACACACACACACACACACACACACACACACACACATACATTTACACCCCACACAGCTACACCCGACACACACACACACACACCCTCACACACTACACACACCCCATACAGACACACCCAACACACACACACACCCACACAGCCACACCCGACACACACTCTCATACCCACCTCGCACACATCCACACACGCACGCACGCAATTGTTTATGAAATATATATTTACAATTTTAAACAATTTTGATATGTTTTGTAAATGTCAGCTAGATACGCCATCTAAATAAAGAGACTCCAAATTAACACTAGTATAGATATATTGACTGCTTTGAGGGACATGGTCGTTTCTAGATCCTGCTCAAGGGAATCTCCGCATCTGCTATAACCCAAGACCGCAGGTCGCGGGTTATGGCAGATGCGGAGATTCCCGAGAGCAGTCTAGAAACGACCATGTCCCGAAAATAAAAGCAGTCAATATATATTTTATATGCCGAATCTAAAAACAACAAACATGGTCTAATTTTGACCTAGAACTAACTGTTAAGTCTAAGTGAAGTCTACGATCTAGATTCTAAAATAGGCCTAACGTTAGATCTAGACTAGCCTAGAGTCATGAAAGTTAAGTCAGTTCGAGCCTCTGGCTCTGCAGGCCACAATGCATGCTCACCACAACACATTTGCATTCTACTTACAACTAACTGCAAAATGCCGAGGAAGCACCCTCCAGATTAACCTCTAAATCGCTTGTTTAGAGATCAACATCGTCATCGGAATTCAGGCTTAACGCTCAACTAGAAATCTGGGATCCGTTCTAGCGCGACGAAAGAATTTGTCTACGCTGCGCGCACGCGCGGTGACGCACAAGCAGCGGAGTTGTCTAAAATTATCGACCAAATCGCGCCGCAAATTATGGTATCTGAAGTAAAGCGCATGCGCAGCAGCCTTGCACGTAAACAAATGGGGATCGCACTATGCCCATGGGCAAAAAGTACTGTAAAAATGTTCTATTGACCGGTAAAACCGGGAAAAATGTCTATGGCGGCCATAGGTCAGATTATGACTGCACTTTCAACCAATCAGAAGACAGGATTATTAAAGATTCTTAAAATGAGGTATATAAACCGAAATATACGCTACATTACAGCATTATAGCAAGTTACAAGTCGACTTCACTCAATTTAGAGTTGGTTTTGACTGCAGTACAATGAATATGATGAAAAGATGGCCATGACCTGCAAAGTTCCATTATTGTTATTTTCCCCATAAATTTGAATGGCAAATATATACAAACTTCATTCAACCTGTTGAGTCAAGATTTGTTTCTTGTGAAAACAAGAATATAAAGTGGGATATTTTATGCAGGTGTTTTATCAAACAAAATAGACCTAATGAATACTTGTGTGAAGTGGAAGAAAAAGGGAGAAAGAAAGAGAAACGGAGAATGAAATAGAGAGCGGCGAGGTCAGAAACGCGGCAGAATGATTGTGGAAAATGTCGAGGAGGGCTTCAAAAGCGCCCTCATGAGATTAGGGTTAATCATTATTCAATATAATTACAAATACAACAATTAAAATTTAGCTATATAAGCAAAATAATAAGATAACATTACAAAATTGAAGAAAATGAAAATGTATTTATTCATGTGCTACTTTTAAAGCATTATAAATGACCACTTAGAGTAAAAACAGATCCAATTAATAATTCATAACCTGAATTGTAAGTGTGTAAAAAGTTATGCCAAACAATGTTCTTATGAAAAGAAAATCGAAAATGTAACAAGAAGTTTATGGAATGGCATTGCAAAGCATTACGTAATTTTTACAATACTAATGCTGCAGTCACACAGACACTTACGTATAGTTACGTTTTTGTTGTTTTATCCTTATTTCATCCTCTATTCTATCATTTCTTATGTTTTTCTTTGTTTTATTAGATAAACGATATTATCACTATTTTTCCCCTCCTGACTATGACGGGAAGGCATCCGTGGGGATCCGCAGACAAAAGTAATTTTTGGACGCAAGCCGGAGGTAAGACAACGTAATGCTATAGTCACACAGACACTTACGTATATACCAATTTATAAAACAAATGGGTTGGGTATTTTTCAATCGGATAAGTATAGGGATTGCTTCTAAATAGGTAAGGGATTCGTGTTCTAAAACAGTAAAAATGAGACTCTCATGTATATAAATAGCGACCCCACCGCCAAATCTGTTTCTATCCTTTCGGACTATCACATAATGTGCTATATTAATTTCATTGTCAAGTATGCTATCATCCAGTCTAGTTTCATTTAATGCAAATATGTGAACTTTGTTTTCAGTGATAATTAATCGCAATTCATCAATATTCTTCAATAGACTGGAAGTGTTTAGATGAAGAAATTTCAAACCCTTTGACGATAATTGTTTATATTTATAAGATCTATCAATTTGAACATTGTGATTATCTATAGGTGTATTTTCATTACAGTTTGATATATTTTCACTCGAAATTGGTACATCAGTATACATCAGTATCATAAAACGGCAAAATTTTCATAACACATTGAGGACATCTCCAGTTAACAAATAATTGTGACACGTCATTATACATTTCCAAAGGAACACTTGCACATGAGATATGTACCCAATTATTACATGATGTACACAATAGTGCTTTATGGTTGGATTTAACATCACTCCGGCAAAGTACACATGGAAACTTTTTTTTCATCACCTATTACTACACGTAAAACAGAAATACACAAAAGAGAATATAAAAACAAGAATACAAACAACTACAAAAAATAACAACAACAACAAAAACCGTAGTATAAAAAATTTAAACAAAATATCACCTACGGAGAATTTATATGAGCACAAGATTTAAAAACAACCCAACTGGAACGGCAGCAATTCTCCTTTCTTTTAGATTGTAAAGTATAGAAAAAGAAAGAATATGACTATAATACAATCCCTCAGTCATGTCAGTCAAGTAGTTACCACCATTCTTTCATCCAATTGGTGCTAAGACTCAATACAAGCATGACAAAATAGGGCGGGATTATAAATCCTCGAAGTATATACATAATACATAATACACATCATTGACTTTGGTATGTCTTAAAGTTCATTGACATTCAATCTGTTCTTTCGAACTATATAAGAAGGGCTTTTAACGAAGACTCTATTCCAAGAACATATAAACGTATACTGTTTTGAAAGTAAAGCATTGTAAAATGGGTCCCTTGTAAAATACTTTGTCAAATGAAAAGACAATAGGAATAGATAAGCCGTTTACAATATAAGAGAAGGGTGGGGTTATAGTTCCCCGAAGTATATACAAAATACATAATACACGTCATTGACTTTGGTACGTCTTAAAGTTCATTGACATACGATCTGTTCTTTCGAACTATATATAACATGTATAAGCAAGGCTTTTAAGAAAGACCCTATTCCAGGTACATATAAGTGTATAATGTTTTGAAAGTAAAGCATTATAAAATACTTTGTCAAATAAAGAGAGCACTGGAATAGATAAGCCGTCTTTAAAATAAGAGAACAGAATTAAAAAGAAGCTTAACAGATACAGAGTTCCTGGGCATATATATATAACATTATCAATACATATCAATCAGGCTGCCTTGTATAATAGAAAGAAAAAAGAGCAACTTGGCAAGAATTATATAGAACGACACTTTGTGCGATAATACTGCAAAGCATAGTGTATGCATACATATATGATATATATATTGTATTATATATAAATATATAAATATAATTTGTATACATCAGGCATGGAAATTATCTGAAAAGAACATAATGTATATACCTCCAATTAACGTGTAAGCAAATCATTATAAATATATCTCAATATATTGCTCAAATCTCTAATATATATCAATCAAGCTGCCTTGTATTGTGATAACAAAGGAATTACAAAAAAAAAAAAAGTTTAGAAAAACCCATACAGGTTTGCAACCCAGATATGGACAATAAAATGACACACATAATTACACATTAAATATTGATACATAAAATAACTAATCATGGCATAAATTATAGTTCAAATTAAATACAACGAAATAAATTCCGTTACAAATTACAATAATATTGCAATACGCTTCTATTTCAGAAATCTAGTTTGAGATGTTTTACCAGAGCTGATTTAAAGGTTTTAAGTGATTGACTGTTTACATACTTTCTGCGGGAGTTGGTTCCATTCATTAATTGTTTGAGTATAAAAAGATTTCATATAATAGTCTGTTCTGGCATGTGGAACGTGCATCTTTAAAGTATGATCATTTCTTCCTATTCTATCGCTCGTGTGCACCTAGTTACTTCTCCTACATTAATCAATTTATTTACAATCTTATAATATAAGAGTCTATGATACTTCCTTCTATTTTAATAAATTCAGTTTGACATTTTGTAATACACAATATAACTTGAGACCAATCCTTACACATCATCCTTACGTAACGTTTCTGAATGCGTTCAATCAGCTCTTTATGTGTGTGTTTCTATAAGGATCCCATGCTGTACAACAATATTCTAAACGTGAACGAATTAACGATTCAAAAAGACTTTTCAAATAGACTTTGGACAATTAACAAAATTCCTCCTAATAATTCCATGATCCTGTTACATTTTGTATATAAGTCAGTACAATGGTCGCTCCAATTAACGAATCATTTATTACAAGACCTAAGTATTTTTCAGACTTTACAATTGTTAATCTGACCATTAAGAGAATAGTTATATGTTATTATCGTGACGCTTTCGAGACATTTTCATAACTTTACACTTTGATACATTAAAATCGAGCATCATTTTTCAGACCATTTACTTAAAACTTCTAAATCATTTTGTAATATCTGGCAATCATACATTGAGGATGGACGGTATAGAATACAATCGTCCGCATATAATCGAGTAGTTGATGAAATATTAATAGGCATATCATTAATGAAACATAAAAACAATACCGGCCCTAAAATTGTTCCTTGAGGAACACCTGATTTGACTTTGATCCATGAAGAACATTGAACTTTTTGATATCTATTCTTGTAAAAAATTCATTATCCATTCTAATTTTGAGATTTAATACCATACATTTCAAGTTTTGTTCTTAAAAGGTCGTGAGGACACTATCAAACGCCTTTGCAAAATCAAGGAAAGCAATGTGGACGCTTGAACTAGACTCCATTATTAACTCTAATCATTTATTGCCTCATATAGTTGTGTTTCACAACTCCTTTTTTCCCGAAACCATGTTGATTGTCATCATTGTCGTCGCACAAAATTTAGCATAACTTTTGTTCTACAAAAGCAAATTATACAGAACAAAGAGCATCAGCAAGGAAAATCTTCTGGCTTTATTTTGGTACCACATACACACATTATTTGAAAATATTTCACACCTAAATAATTTTTTCCCGACTGTACCATTTTTTTGACACAGCTGTACGTTAATATCTTACATGTAATTGACGTGAGAGATATAGGGCGATAATTACCGGGTCCTGTTGTTTCCTTTTTTATACAGTGGATATATTAGCTTTTTGCCAATCGGCTGGCAATACACCGGATGACAAAGACATATTAAAAAGTTTACAAAGAGCAGATGCCATTTGTTCTGCACCTTCTTTCATCACCCTTACAAAAATATCGTGTGGTACCACACAACGGTACCATACAAATACCACAGGATTTTCCTAGGGTTTTTTGGCACAAATACCACATAAAATACCATACAGGAGTACCATACAGCCAAAATACCATAGGGTTTCCTATGGTTTTTGTGGACAAATACCACAGGACTTCCTATGGTTTTTTGGCAACACATACCAAATAAAAACCATACAGGAGTACCATACAGCCAAAATACCATAGGGTTTCCTATGGTTTTTTGGCACAAATACCACAGGACTTCCTATGGTTTTTGGGCACACATACCACATAAAATACCATACAGGATTACAATACAGCCAAAATACCATAGGGTTTCCTATGGTTTTTTGGCACAAATACCACAGGATTTCCTATGGTTTTTTGGCACAAATACCACATAAAATACCATACAGGAGTACCTTACAGCCAAAATACCATAGGGTTTCCTATGGTTTTTGGCACAAATACCACAGGATTTCCTATGGTTTTTTGGCACAAATACCACATAAAATACATACAGAGTACCATACAGCCAAAATACCATAGGGTTTCCTATGGTTTTTTGGCACAAATACCACAGGATTTCCTATGGTTTTTTGGCACAAATACCACAGGATTTCCTATGGTTTTTTGGCACAAATACCACATAAAATACCATACAGGAGTACCATACAGGCCAAAATACCATAGGTTTTCCTATGGTTTTTTGGCACAAATACCACAGGACTTCCATGGTTTTTTGGCACACAATACCACATAAAATACCATACAGGAGTACCATACAGCCAAATACGCATAGGGTTTCCTATGGTTTTTTGGCACATACACAGGATTTCCTATGGTTTTTTGGCACAAATACCACATAAAATACATACAGGAGTACCTTACAGCCAAAATACCATAGGGTTTCCTATGGTTTTTTGGCACAAATACCACAGGATTTCCTATGGTTTTTTGGCACAAATACCACATAAAATACCATACAGGAGTACCATACAGCCAAAATACCATAGGGTTCCCTATGGTTTTTTTGCACAAATACCACAGGGATTTCCTATGGTTTTTTTGGCAAAATACCAACGGATTTCCTATGTTTTTTTTGGCACAAATACACAGGATTTCCTATGGTTTTTTGGCACAAATACCACATAAAATACCATAACAGGAGTACCATACACGCCAAAATACCATAGGGTTTCCTATGGTTTTTTGGCACAAATACCACAGGATTTCCTATGGTATTCTGGCCCAATACCATACAGAAGTACCATACAGCAGTACCATACAGCAAAAAATAGTACCCCACAGCATGGAGTTACTAAGTATGCCCACATCAATACCACACAAAGGTGCCAGGATTACCACATCCGTTACGACGACGGAACACCACTCGCCGTTAACACAGGGATACCACACGCGTTATCACCGGACCGCTGCAGACAACCGAAGATGCCATACACTGGTATATATACACTATTAGCAAAAATATTTTGGGTCACAGTTAGTTATTTTCTATATTTCTTGATAATAATGCAAATGTCAACTATCGCTCTTGATGTTACTTTGTGTTTAGGAAAATATATTTCCCTAAAGAAAATATTAATATGCAGTGAATTACTAGTTAATAAGGTAAGTTTCACAAATACTGATTTGTGCATACAAAAACATTGTATGCAAATGAGCTAATTACCATAGTACCACATGAGTACCACAGGAATACCATACGACTACCAAACTTCAGGCAGATAACCTATTAAACATAAATCCACTTTGACTAATGCCCGTTTGGTTTCATCCGTGTTGGATGTTTGCCTTCAATCAGTTTTTCAATTACCATTTGGTCTAATTAATTCCCATTTCGTCTAATCAAGTCGACTTGGTCAAAACCACTTAGTCATTTACTGTAAGAAACTATCCCTAAGAAAAAATATCCTTTGGCAATACCACACAACGGTAGGTATTGGCGGCGATCCGGTGGACGGGGCACGATCGAGTTCCCCCCCCCTCGATGTTTGCTTTCTGGAAGGATCGTCCACCTCGATTTTCAGAGCTTAAAACATAAATAATTGTCATATAATAGACGAAGAGGCACAGTGTGCGTAAAATGTACCAAGTTCAGGTCATTAAAAAGCAAAATTTTCGGCTCGCGCTTCGCTTGCCAAACCCCCCCCCCCCAGACAATAATTAAACTAATAATCTTCTCTTCAGGTCCCTATATTCATTTATTCTTTTATTTGTTACAACGTGTATCTAGTGTATAATTAATTCCCCTCCAAATTGGCGGCATCATAGGGGGACGTGTCCCCTTGATTTTTAAAGCTTCACATTTTGTTTTTATTTTCTAAGTATTTTGAATAGATTTTGCATTTGCCCACTTGTCCAAATGTGATGGTAATAAACTTTTAAACTTCTTTAAAAATATTTGTTTTCAGATCCGTATCGTTATAGAAAGTACCATATTCAGGGATTCAAGGGATTACAAACATAATCTATTTTGTAAACGTTGATTAATGAGATTTTCACTCGCGCTTCGGAATTGTATTTTCTTTAAGGGTAGTGATTAATGTTATTTAAAGCAAAATTTACAGCTCGTGCTTCGCGCTCAACAAACAATATAACAATACAATGATTAAACGATTTAACTATGTCTTCAGGTCGATATAATGTATTTGTGGAATATGTTTTATTTGTTCCACTTATATTCTTAAAATTGTCATTAGTTTCTGTATAATAAGTGAAATAGATCATTTCAATTTCGAATTTTGGGTATACAAATATTTAGGACGCCTTATTCCGTTCGAGTCTATAATTTCCCATTCCGCGTGCCGTTTGAGTGTAAGCAGATTTAAGGCCACATGTCATAGTTGGTGGCAAAATGCGTAACATGCAACAAATTTGTAGAAATGTACATTGTCACAATCAACAATCTCTAGTTTATTAGTGGTAAGTCAGACACGTATAAAAGTTCATATTTATTGAAAGCAGAAAATTGTAAGGAAGATGATTAACACATATTTTTGTGCCTGTATAGGGTGTCTCATAAAGCTATACAGAGTGTTACTGGGAAAAATGATTTTAAAAAGTTCACAATTTTACTTGCGAATGATTTCTTTAATCTTTGTACCAAATGAAATGAATCATTTTGAGAATGTGTTAATAAGACACTAATGCTTCTAAAAAATATAAACTTGTAACACAAATTACGTTTTCTAACCGCGCTACAGGGTGTCAACAAGGAGAAAATTATAATAGTGCAAAAAGGGCATAAATCATATCTTTCACACTTGGATTACAACAATGTTCATTGCAAGAAATTTGTTTCCACTTAATTTGTTATCTACATGCATGCAAAGAAAATGGCGAAAAAGCACAATTATTGTTATAAGATTGCATGTGACAATTTTCGATGCCCTCAATGCATTGTCTATGAGGATACGTGCATTAAGTTTGTTTTTAATTGATTAATTAATTGATTGAATAACTTTTGAAAAATCTACTTTAGTATCTGTCTAGAACCAGATAAATTCCAAAGAGATTGAATATATCACTTCAACCCAATAAGACCAATAACTTGGAAAGAATATAATGCAACAAGAATAAAAAAAGTAACAAAAATAGGAATTCCTATGCTTCAACACGTGCCTCGACCGTAGGATCCTCCACACTGACCCTACTTCCACCAAATTAATTTTGTAATTAGCTATGCATAGCATGAGCATAACAAAGTTGAAACTTCGACATTAGCCTTAATTTATCTACAATGTGAGTTTTGACATTGAACTCATGGTTGTACATCATTTCATGCTATGTGAAAAATGTGATCATTTTCCTCCAAAATGTAACGCCATCCACCCTTTTACTATACCGCCAACATGTGACACATGGACCTTATACGGTCATGGAATTTCTACAATAAAAAAATTGAGCAGGAAATAAAAAAAAAATAGTCTGACATGACTGTCTTTCATTTATTGAGAAATTAAGCCTGTATTTTTTCTAAAGTTTCAACAATGAATACATAAAGCTATATACGACTGTATGATACTGCGCTGTATGGTAGGCTGTATGACTTGCTGTATGGTACTGCTGCTGAATGGTATCTCAATGGTACTGCTGTATGTGGTATATGAATGTATGTGTAGCTAACTGTATGGTACTGCTGTGATGGTAACTACTGTATTGTGTACTTGCTTGTGATTGGTATTGCTGTATTGGTTCTGCTGTATGCTTTCTGCGTATGGTACCCCCCCCCCCCGACCTGCCCCCCTCCGCCCTCCCCCCCCTATCTGGTACTGCTGTATTGGTACCGCTGTATGGTACTGCTGTATGGTACTGCTGTATGGTACTACTGTATGGTACGCCGTGGTACTGATGTGTGGTACTGCTGTATGGTACTCTGCTTAATGGTACTGCTCTATTGTACTGCTGTATGGTACTGCTGTTGATGGTACTACTGTATGGAAAACTGCTGTATGGTACTGATGTATGGTGCTGCTCTATGGTACTGCTGTACGGTACTGCTGTATGGTACCGCTCTACCAAAAAACCACAGCAAATACCATATCATAGTATTGTGTGCAAAAAACGCTACAGCAATACCATACATATGGTATTTGTGCCAAAAAAAACATACAGCAATACCATACATATGGTATTTGTGTAAAAAAAAAACATACAGCAATACCATACATATGGTATTCGTGCTAAAAAACATACAAAAAATACCATACATATGGTTTTCTGCCAAAAACAATACAGCAATACCATACACATGGTATTTATCTGCCAAAAAAAACCTACAGAAATACCATACATATGGTAATTTGTGCCAAAAAACCATACAGCAATACCATACTATGGTATTGTTGCCAAAAAACCATACAGCAATACCATACATATGGAATTTGTGCCAAAAAAACATACAGAATCCATACATACTGGTATTGTTGCCAAAACCATACAGCAATACCATACATATGGTATTTGTGCCAAAAAACCATAAAGCAATACCATACATATGGTATTTGTGTAAAAAAAAACCATACAGCAAATCCATACATATGGTTTTTGTGCCAAAAACCATACAGAAATACACATACATATGGTATTTTGTGCCAAAAAACCATACAGCAATACCATACATATGGTATTTGTGCCAAATACCACAGCACGGCTGTATGGTATTCTTATGGTACCCTTTTTCCTGTGTGGTATTTTTCCTATGGTATTCTATGGTATTTTATTGTACCATAGAAATACAGTAGAATACCACAGGACATTAAGAAATACCATATGAATACCACAGGACATTCAGAAATACCATAGGAATACCACACGACATTTTTGTAAGGGCAAACGTGGGGCTAATTCATCGGGTCCTTGCGCTTTTGAAATGTCTAAATTCTTTAACAACTTTATTAAGACTTCAGCTTCGGTACATTGAATATCCTCCATTATAGGGACATGACTGTTTGATTCAGGCTGGGAAACGGTAACCCGATTACTGAAAAGCCGATTAAATTGTTCGTTTAAAACATCAGCTTTTTGTTGATCTTCAGTAATAGTTGTACCATTGACCTTAAAACATTCTATCGAACCACGATCACATTTTCTGGATTTAATAAAATTCCAAAAAAGTTTAGGGTTATGTTTAAGACTAGTGCATATATCATTTCGTAAATAATTCACATAATTTGATTTAACTTTCTTTTTTACTTCTTTTCTCAATTGTTTGTATTTTTCCCAATTGGTGTTATAAGTTGTTTTTTTTTTTGGCTTTTTTAAAAGCTCTGTTTCTTTTTCTCATTGATTTCCTTAAATCCTTATCTACCCATGGAACGTTTGATCCTTTCCTTAAATAACCATGAGGAACATTTGCATCACGAATCTTCATTATTGTAGATTTAATCAACTGCCAATATTCACTGTTCACATTAACATTTCTGCATTTTCTCAGATAAAGGTACATCTTTTAAATCGTTTCGGAAATCTTCATAATTAGCTTTAGAATAAAAATATATGTTTTTCTTTTTTAATTCACTTTTATCAATACAACATATATTAAAACTTATTGCCTCATGGTCACTTATACCAGGAAATATATGCACTTTAGACACATCTGACGGATAAGAAGTAAATAACAAATCTAGTATATTGCAAGTCTTATCGGTAATTCTTGTTGGTTGACTTACATGCTGGTAGAGGAAATTGTTATCAATAACTGACATAAAATATTTTGTTAACTCAGAGTTTTCGGATGTAAAATTATATCCGTTTACCCATTTTAAACTGGGAAAATTAAAATCCCCTGTCAAAATTACATTACATAGTTTTTTACCATTATGAGTTATCAATGACATAGATTTCTCAAATTCATAAATACTTTCTATTTTACTGTTTGGGGTTCTATAAAAAAAACTCCAAGAAAAATAGATTTTGGTTCTTTAAAAAACAATTCACACCAAATAATTTCGCAGTTAGTCTCAAGATCTTCTCTATGGTGTACTGATAAGTTATCTTTATATGCAATAAGAATTCCTCCCCCGTGTCTATTCCTGTCTTTTCGTACTACCTTAAACTTTTGGGGAAATATCTCTGAAGATAAAATTTCCTGACATAAATGTGTTTCCGTAATACAAAAAACATCAGGATTTTCGATTTCAATAATAGATTGAATTTCCTCAATTTTATTTACAACACTTCTTGCATTTAAAGAGATAAATTTAAAGTTGTTAGGTTTGTGAGGTCTCTCTTGTGTGTGACGTAATACATAATTTTCATTCAATTTGGGCTTACAAGGTATATTTTCTTTAGGGGGCCGTCACACGGGTGTTTATTTGTATAGACGGGGTGGACGTTTATTGGGCGGCGGTGTCGGGTGGCACTTTTTTTGAAAAATAACTTTCATTGAATAACGATAATAGGTCAGTTATAATAGTTCTCGTACGTCAATTCCGTCTTAATCGCGTGCATACGTGTTATCCAGTTCAAGAGGAATCGGCTCGTTCACTCTGTACCGTTCGTAACGTCCAAACGCGTCCATAAGTGCCTATGGCTATGATAAAAGTTAGATACCATTCGTAGACGTCCTGTCTCGTTCAGTATAGATTCCTACAAACGTTTAAAGGAACGTTGTCACTGGGGGTTAATTTTAGGACTAAGCCAGTACGAATTTTTCTTGAAACTATGTTCAAAAAAATCGGAAGCCTTTCCGTTCCTCGTTGGGCCCGTTCGCGTCAAGTTTCGTAACTAGTTGTAAACGGTTGACTAGATTCTAAGAAGGTCCTGCACTACGTTACAGTGCGCGTGTGTATAACCAGATTGACCCGTTTCACCAAGTAACTTACTCTAGTAACCAGCGCAGTGGAGAAACTAGCTTCAGTGTGACGGGGATTATGATCATGCGTTCTGTTTAAAATTGAAACGTATGTTGCGTAGTACGTCCTTTCTCGTCAGAAGTAAGTCCTTCCCGTTAAAGGAACGTTGTCACTACGTTTAATTTAGAACTTGAATAATTAATTACAGATGCTCCGTTGTATGACGTCCTAGCACATCTTTAGAACGATTTTAAGATACGGCAATTTCGTTTGTAGTACGTCCATCCTCGTTCAGATACGATTGCCAGCCCGTTAAATTTAAGACGAGATGGGCGCCCGATTTTTATGACACTTTTTTTGAAATCCGAACCGGACTAGTCCATGAAGTTCGTAAACAGATCGTAAGAAGATTAAACTAGTCCAGTTACAGACTATGCCCGTTCGGCAAAATTGCAAGGACGTAGTAGGAACGAGCTCCAGTGTGACGGGGGTATTAAATTACATTTGCATTGTTTGAAATTTTAAGTGTGATATTATATCTACGTAGAAAATTATTCATTGAAATTATAATGTTCGTAATATTCGTAATCCAGTTCTTCATTACAGGCTATATGGGCACACTCTTCTTGCCTGTGTGCTAATAAAGAAAAGGACAAGTTTTCGCTTTGTGGTCCAAATCGCATGCAGTAGCGACACTGGAGCTGAATTCTGTGACGACATGTTCTCGCTCGGTGGTTTTCTTCTCCACAATTCTCACAATTCCGATCGTGTAGTAATTGTGTCATTGTCAATGATATGGGAGGTTGAAGAGGACAGACGAGTATGATTTCTTTGTTGCGTAATGGGAGGGTAATGGTTGCGGTACTGTTGGTTCATAGGAGGTGGGAGGTTGTGCGGCGTGGCTGGACAGGTGGTGGGGCAGAGTGGCGTGTTGATAGCGTTGCTGAGAAAGTGGAGGTGGAGGGAGGAGAGGTATGGAAAGAGGTGGATATTGTTGACTGTGGTGTCTGGATGGGTTGGGGGTTCTGTGGGGGTGGCTGATAGGAAGTTGGAGAGGGGGCTTGTCGAGGTGCGCGAGTAGGATCTGATGATGTAGGTGCTGGGGTTGATGATGCAGTCTGACGAGGTGCGGTTGAAGATGTCTGTTCTGGGCTGTGACTGTGACGGCGTGGTCGGGTTGTTCCGGGTGGTGTGGTTGATCATACGAATGCGATCACTTGTTGATGATGATTTCTGCTGGAGATTCTGCTGGGAAGATTCCTGCTGGGAAATGAATTTCGCTGGGAGAATGTTGCTCTGGGAAGGATTTCTCTGTGGAAGATTTCTGCTGGGATGATTTCTGCTGGGAAGATTTCTGCTGGGATGATTTCTGCAGGGATGATTTCTGCTGGGATGATTTCTGCTGGGATGATTTCTGCTGGGATGATTTTCTGCTGTTGACTTAGTCTCTTTAATAGAAGGACCCCTGGAAATAAAACAGATCGGGCTAATTAAGGCAGACACAAGGATATTGTAATAAGCATTTAATTAGCAGCAGAAGGTGTCATGGTGCTCCAAGTATTCTCTCTTGAGGTTATAAGTGCTTCTGAAAATAACTGAATCTCGAGATTTCGGTGAGCATGCTCTCACCGTCTTCAGGAGAACAAATCGTGATTGGTTTTTATAGGCTATATACACTCTGCACTGGTAGCTCAGAGTGGAAACCTCTGAGTTGCTGAGTGCCTGCACACTCTTCAATAAGCAAACATGTATAAGATCCAAAAACTTTATATACCTTTCTATCAGAATTTCTGTGATATTTCTTTACACACATGTTGAATATATTTTAAACTTAATAATTGGTAATTTAGTCCGAAATACATGAACATCAATCTCAGAACCAAGAAGTCTTCAAAACAAGTGTATTTATCTGGCCTGTTTTATAATTTCCACTGTGGACTAACAAAATTGTGTCACATGATGTGACTTAAATCATGGAGTACAAAACCTCCTTAGAGAATTCAGGACCAAGTTTTTCACATTGCAATGCTAAGCTTAAAATATACAACAAAGAAATGAATGACAGATTGGCGACTTATCAAAAGCTAACGCCTCGGCCTTCTGCGTGAACGCCGTGCAACGGCGCTTGAAACCGGATGTACTAATCCCTTCCAATTAAAGTCAATGGAAGAATGATAAGGGAACGGTACATCCAGCATATTATCCCGCTTTGCGACGTTCCTGCAGGGGGCTGCGGCTTTATCTTTTGGTAAGGCGCCTTACTTAATGGTTTGAGGTAACATACATGTACCTCTTGTAATACCAATTATAGTAATCTCTCATCTTGTTACGAAATGAAACAATAGCACTCAACTTACTGATTGGTTCGTGGCTGTGACCTCTGACCTCCTTCATGGTTTCCTTGACCTTGCGCTTGGTTGCCATCATAATTTTGGTCTCCTTCATTTTGTTCTTTGCTGAATGAATCAAATCAAATCAAATCAAATCAAATTCATTGATGATTGATAAACACAATGTCCTTGCAAATAAAAGGAATGAAAAATAATGTCTCACAGGATCAAAAGAGCTGATACACAAAATGTTTGAATGACAAATAAACTAAGAACTGCCAAATCATTTTGGCCATCGAAATCATATTGATTATCGCACCCCCCCCCCTAAAATATATACAAATAAAAGATATTTGATGTAGATAAGCCTATCCTACCATTTCCAAAATAGTCATTATCATTGGCAACATCACTGTTGCAATCATATTCATGAAGAGACCCACAAATATCCAGACAAAAGTAGACCACAATTATCCTCATTTTCTTCTTCATTATTGGCATTATCATCATCATCATCATCATCATCATCATCATCATCGTCATCACTATTACCACCATTATCATCTCTACACTACCATGGTAATACCTACCCTCCTCCAAATAGACCCAGGAATGCTACATGTAATACAAAGCAACCCTGCATCATGACCATTAGTAAGCTACTGCTATACCTGCATGTTTCAAAGAAAATAAAATCAGACATTACACATAGAATCTTGCACTGACCTCTATGCAGCAAGTACAGTGTAATAATTGTAGTTTTCAATAGCTCTTTGAATTATCCAAAGTACCTATATTAAGATCTAATCTTTTATTTTTTATTCATTTATTTATTCAGTTAGTCATATTTATCCATATGATTTAAACCGCTTTAATCTGTGACCCTTGACCTTTGGGTTAGGGTGAGGGTTAGATTGTCTTCCTCTAATGATACATACTTTCTTCAAGTTTTAAGTTCATATCTCAAATGGTTCTCGAGATATTGTGATAACAACAAACACAACGGACGGAAAGACCGGCGGACGGATGGATGGACCACCTGCACTCTCAGAACGCTGGTAAAAAAAATGCATATTAAAACCAGTTGGTTAAAAATATTAACCAATAATGTATTAAAAAGAAAAGTTGGTTTAAAAACAACGTTGCGTTAAACGTGAAAAAGGCATGGGTTGGTTTAAAAAAAGCCCAATTCAATTTTTAACCAATAGTTGGTTAAAAATAATTGGTCACCGTGGAAGAAAAACAACCAATGGGAAACGCGGATTTTAACAAAGATACGCCGCACGCGCTCCTCGCGCTAGAAATCTTGCGATTTTCATTTATACACGTAAGATATAGTGCGCCCATTTCATTGCACGTACTTTGATCCGACGACAACAAGGTTACACAAGCTGACTGCTGGTCTGGCTGGACCTATTGACAATCTGATCAAAGTATATTGTAGGTAGAACATGACCTTGAAGAGTATAGGCCTTTGATATAGGACTAACATGCATTTATGTTTGGACTACATTGCCAGTCGGTTCTTAATTATTCTCGGTTGAAGACGTTAGACCTAACGTTAACTTTTAGTGTAAATAGGTATTAAACTTGCTTGAAATTTATGCAACTCCGGTCTAGAATCTAACGTTAAATACTTCGCCTCTCCAATCAGCTTGGTCTCGGACTAAGCTCTTGAGGTCATAGATTAGTGGCCTAAATATTGAGCAAACTACGTATAGAACCATCACTTGCATCTAAATTTAGCCTAAATATTTTTGAACCTCTCGATGTGATATAGTCCAATAGATCTAGGCCTAACGTACCTTAGAGTCTACTTGATTGGTTTAAGATGATGACCTCGGAATCTTAAATGTAGAATCTAACATTAGGCCAACATCTCATTTCTATATTCATAGATCTATAATTAGATCCAGTTAGATCTCACCTACCGGACTAGATTGTAGACCATAACGTCTGAACCGAAGTAATGATACTGCACTGGACCAATACTTAGGCAACTGTAGGCCTACTCTATTTAGGCCAACAAAAATGCATGTAGTCTAATAATACTAGGCAAACTCTCTTCATGTTATTTGTTACCAATACTTGATCAAATTGTCAAAAGGCCGCGTCCAGTCCGGTCTATCGCTTGATTTTTTTTATAACCAACCATGATGTATTAAAAAAAGAAATTAACCAATTAAGTATTAAAAAATTTACCAACTAGGGTTGACGTTAAAATATTTTAACCAAACCTTTTATATTAAGTTTTAATACATTAATTGGGTTAAATTTTAACAACTGGGGTTGCGTTAACGCGTTTAACCAACAGTTGGTAAGTTCATATTTGAACCAACGGTTGGTTAAAATTTTGCCCGGTTGGTTAAAATTTTTCTGAGAGTGTGAAAAACAAAAAAGCTTCCAACACCAACCCTCAATGGCGGAGGCATAATAAACCCTCAACAATTACCCTGAATGCAAATCATGACAACATTTGAACATATATTCACAATGCTGCCACATGGCCAAATATAATTTTCTTGAAGAAATAAAAAAAAATAATAAAATCCTTATTCAAATGAGCCTTATATTTAAATACTCAATTGTAAACACTAGCTCATTTGAGTAATATTATTTTTTATGCATTTTATAGCAAAAGAGAGTGGCACAAAAATGCTATTCTGGAATGCAATTTTTTTCCTTTTGAGTTTTCCAGGCTTCTCACCATGAGGAATGAAATATGAAGTTGTAGCATGTTCCATACAGATCTCCGACCTTCTGCATTAGCTCCTTGAATTTATTGAAGTGGCCTTGGCTATGCTCAAAAGGGTGGCCCCCGAAAGGATCACGCTGCTTTGGCTTTGGCTTTGGCTTTGGCTTTGGCTTTCGCTGTCTCTCTTGCGGGTCAACGTATTCAAACTGGTCAAACTCTCTCCGCTTTTTATCATCAGAAAGTATCTGTAGCCAGGGAAAATACATGGTCATATTCATTCATTAATTTAGTTTACCTCCACTAGCTCTCTTTTAATGAATAATCAGTTTCAGCCGTTCTTTCTTTGCAAATAATTAATAAATAAGACAGGGCTGCCAACTCTCACGCAATCTGCGTGAGTCTCAAACAATTCACCCAAATCTCACGGTCTCACGCTAATCAACGAAGTTCTCACTCCAAACCCCCAAAATAGCAAGTACAAACAAAAAGTCTCCAAAATTCCTAGTATTTCGGATATTCCATATGCCCCGATCGAAATTAAGTTTCAACATTTAAACCGCATGCGCAAAGCTAAACCAATGGAAATCGGTTTCGGTTGCCGCGCAAACACGAGCTAATTTAATTTCGATTGATTTTTTCCTGCGTGCACGTGTGCTAGTGACGCCTTCACTATCATGATGCGCATGCGAGGTATAAATTTATGTCGACTGCCGCTGTACGTCGCGCCCGGGCCCAAGCCCCGTGTGGCTCAGCAGAGTTTGCACTCGCGATGGCCACGTACGTCTGTCAACTATAGCCCTCTACGACCAGACAGTACAGCGCTGATTATCGTTCATGGTGTGTTGAAAATAAATTCCTTACAAAATCACGATATTTTTGATGATTTCGATTGTTGTATCTGAGAGTGAGAATGATTTTGGAAGGGTGCTTGTAGAAGGTAGATATCATTACCCTAGAATTATATTAACAACTATGTTCTGTGTGTTTTTATTGAGAACGAAATGTAAGTTAACATTTTCCGAACGGTGTGTGTTTTTTGCACGAGAGTCGAGCGGCCGTGAGTGAGGTGAGACATGACCGGCCAGGCCTAATAAAGACAGTTGATTTGGAATAATGCACTTACAAATCTGGAAGTTTGTTATTTTTTCATGGTGTATTTTTTCAGTGTACTACATGAATCAAATGATAACCTGTTACTTAACTAGTACATAATTCCTGCCCTTTTAATTGTAGGAAATCTTGCTAAAGTCTCACCAGATTTATCACCATTCAATGTCAAATTGGAAAAGCTCCCTTACCGTGAAGGTTGGGATCCCCTCCTTCCACACCTTCCCCCCCCCCCCTCGGCTGGTCGCTTCGCCCCTTGCAGTATCTCACTCCAGAACTTTCACTCAGGTGGTCCAGCCCTGATGAAGATTTTGATTTTGGCTGCCCCCCCCCCAGTGGTGGGACTTGCAGAAAGGTAACATTCTATTTTTTTTTTCCGTTACCCATTCGGCGCACCTAAAAGACACTCAAAGTTTTCACGTGAATGTGGCTGAGCGGAAAGCGGGGGGGGGGGGGGGGGGGGGGGTGGTAAGGCGTTGACATTTTTTCGGCCTTCGGCCAACCAAAAGGTCACTATATCACCGTGGGGGTCCTTTTCGAAGCTAACGGCCCCAATCATGTATGTTTTTCGTGTTGTGGTTTGGTTTTTTTTGGTTTTTGGTTTTATTTACATGTTGGCTCGATTTTGGCACCGCCCTAAGGTCAATTTTCTCCCCTTTAATATTACATCATACAATCAAACTTAAAACTCCTCCTTTGGTTGATCAAGCTTTTCTGAATCTTTCACTATCATAGTTTGATTATTATTTTGTTTTGCCATTACAAGACACTTGATGTGACATGGATTTATAGCATTTAACAAGATTTGAATAGTTACCTCATATGCTTCGCGAATTTTAATGAATCTGTCTGTTGCATCAGGGTGGTCACTTTTATCTGGATGCCTACAGTGGACCAAGAAGAATAGAGAATCAGTAAGATTAGTGTCCTTATGTCTGGACATCCTATAATGTTGATCAGAACACAGGACACCGGACATGATAGCTGAATCGGTTAAAGCCCGTAAAAAGGTAGCCTTTCTTGCTTTCATGAACGGGAGGTCGTGAGTTCGAAACCCGGCAGAGTCATACCAAAGACTTACAAAAATGGTACCTAAAAGTTGCCTTTTAACAAGGAGCTTGGGGGTAATAATAACATCATGCAGGGCCCACTTGGAGAACAGTTGTCAGAACTGAAGTGGCTACCCTGGGTAAATAAAACGATATTATTATTATTATTATTATTATTATAACAAACACACAACAAACATGATTTTGCAATCGTTAGGCCTACTTCAGAAATGCAACTTAATACCAAACAAACATGATAAATACACATAACTGGGTAATTAATCTTTAAACATGAAATTTGATTTCTTATGTTCGAGTCTCAAGGGATGAAAAATATCATAGAGAGCAAAGATGGGTACATCTAGTCTTGCAGCTTTAAAATCACATGCCTGTTTGATGTTTTTCTATTTTTTTTTGTTTTGTTTTTTGCACCCCATCAAAGCTTACCCCCTACCTGATTGTAAGACAACCTCATAGAAATATATTCTAATTATCTCTATGGGCAACGTTAACTTACCTAGATCTATATTTCATTGATGGGCTAAAAGACTTCCCAAAATTTAGCATAACATTGGCTTATCTAGATCTACATGTATTCAAAGAGAACATTGGACATTTTTCACTTTTTTTCCCAGGGGACCTTGGCACCTTCAGCTCTTGGATCGTTGTTGTTGTTCCCTGGATCCGCCTCCCCCCTCTACATTTCCTTTCTTGTTTCCCCATTTCCTTTTATTTCCTCTTAGTCTTTCCTTTCCCCCTTTTACTTCTAACTTACCCTTTTTTTTATTTTATCAAGGGATGGGAAGGGGAAATGAAAACGAAGCAAAGGAAATTCAGGGTACAGATAAGAGCGAGAGAGGGAAAATAAGGAACGGGGAACATTAATAAGGAGTGGGAAACAAAGTTATTACAAAGTCAAAGTAAAAAAAAAAAATGAGATTTTGTTTTTCTTTTTTATTATTTTTTTTTTGTAAAGAGATTTCTGGACTTTTTTTTTTTTAATTGATCATTAGAATATGAAGAAAGGAATAAAATTGATGAATCTCAAATAACATTTTACTTTTTATTAAAATTCAGGTTAAAAAAAAATAGGGTTCGCATACAGGGGGTCTCATTCATTCACACAGATCAGTCAACAACACAATTGTGAATATGTGTGACAACACAATACGATAATGTACACATTACCATTCGCGAGCAAGCTTTCTGTAAGCTCGTTTTATCTCCATCAGAGATGCTGATTTGGAAACAGACAATGTCTTGTACGGATTGCTCGAACATTCAAACAGGCCAACTGATAAAATTATCACGAAGAGGGTTAATGATGTGGATTTCGCCATTTTGTTCCGCATTTAGTAGTTTTCTTTCTTTGACTGACTTTGCAAACCTCAATCAATGTAATATAGTAGTTTCCGAGCGGTAAAGGCTACCAGAAACTGTTAGATATAGAATAAACGGATATAATAAAGGCACATATATGACTCACCTTTTGCCAGGTTCGCCTACGTCATGTCCTCTCGCCATGAGTAGCTCCAGCCATCTGCACGGATTGTGTATTCAGTAGGGATGACGTCACCTCACATGCGCCGTGGAAGCCCAATCCAGCCCATTGTTACGTCATAATGGTTCGGGGGGATGAGGGCCGGTCGACTATCTCTCCCCCCCCCCCCCCCCGTTTTATGGACTTTGTGGTATCCCACAAATCAAAGTGGTCCAAAACTCTGCCCGACACCCGTCAGAATATGTGCTTGGGCCCATTTTTTTATATAAAAACTGGGTGGTATTTCTTCTCTTTTGAATTGGAAACCTATCCTATAATTGGTTCTCATAATTCGCCTTCATATAATTGGCTTTTATTTTGCAACTATTTGTGGCCATATGATTCTGTTATATTCTGGTATATTCCATTATAAAACATAGATCCCCTGATTGATCCCGGGATTGGTCCCTTAGCAACAAGAAATCTAAACAAATAATACACTGGGAACTCTAACAACTTCCAAAAACCATTTCGTTATACCGGTGGACCGCACGCTTGTCCTCCCCTTGCTATGGTGCAATCTTACCAAAGTCTTTGAGGTACGTTTCTTAGACTTGCCAGTTTCCAGGAGGTCACTCCCGTCCACCTAGGTAACTCAGGCACAGGGAGAAGGCGTCAGTGCCGATATTCCCAGGTCGAAATTCCCATAGACACCAGTAGAGAAAAACAATAGAAATTTCCACTGGTTTTTACTGGTCAAATCTCTATTGGTTTCTACTGTTTTCAATATGGATTATGAAACATTGGTTTCTATTGGTTTCTACTGTTTTCAATATGGATTATGAAACATTCGTTTCTATTGGTTTCTACTGTTTTCAATATGGATTATGAAACATTGGTTTCTATTGGTTTCTACTGTTTTCAATATGGATAATGAACACTGTTTTCTAGTGGTTTCTACTGCTTTTCAATATGGATATGAAACATTGTGTTCTATTGGTTTCTACTGTTTTCAATATGGATTAGAAACATTGGTTTCTATTGGTTTCTACTGTTTTCAATATGATTATGAAACATTTGGTTTCTATTTGGGTTTTTCTACTGTTTTCAATATGTATATGAAACATTGAGTTTCTATGCGTTTCTACTGTTGTTCAATATGGCATTATGAAACACTGGTTTCTAGTGGTTTCTACTGTTATTCATATGGATATGAAACATTCGGTTTTATGGTTTCTACTTGTTTTCAATGACGGATTATGAAACATTGGTTCTATTTGGTTTCTACTGTTTTCAATAGGATTTTATGAAAACATGGTTTCTATGGGTTTCTAACTGTTTTCAATATGGATATGAAACATTTGCGTTTTCTATGGGTTTCTACTTTTTCAATATGGATTATGAAACATGGTTTCTATTGTTTCTACTGTTTTCAATCATGGATAATGAAAACTGGTTTCAGTGATTCTACTGTTTTCAATCATGGATAATGAAACACGGGGTTTCTAGGTTCTACTGTTTCAATATGGGATTATGAAACAATTGGTTCTATTGGTTTCTACTGTTTTCATATATTGGATTATTGAAACACTGGTTCTATGCTGTTTCTACTGTTTTCAAACATGCGATAAATGAAACATGGTTTGTATTGGTTTTCTACTGTTTGAATATGATCGAAAATGAAACACTGACCAATACAAACCAGTATTGCTTTTCTGTCTACTGTTCTTTTTCTTTTTTTATTTCTCAATCTACTACTGGGTTTTACGTATGAAAAGTGAAACATTGACCAGTAAAACCAGTTAGGAGTTTTTGGATCTACTGGAACTCTACTGGAATCAGTTAGAGACCAGTAGAAAATCTCAACTCGAAAATTCTATCCGCAAACCAATTATAGCAGAGTGTAATTAGCACTGCAATAAATTTAATTATCCACGAATGTGATTACACCTCTCATGGCTGTGGTCCTAAAACTTAATTCCGTATTGTGCAATGGAAACAAGTTACAGTTGCATTAGGGAATACAAAATCTTGTCCATACTTGTAGCTTTAGGGAGAGCATGTAGTTTACTGGTACATGTATCAGGTTTAGTAATTAATAACCGTGTAATTAGCCAAAGAGTTGAACTTTTATAATTTTGTTCATTGATTCAAATTCAGATGTGGTACATGATGAGAATATATACAAATATTTTATAAATATCAAATGGAATCACTATTTTATTCCAACAAAACACATATAAATATTGATTCCACACACCTTTGAATTATACATCATGAATATTCTATATTCATTAGGGTTCCTATGGTTTTATAATGGATTTCCTACAAGGTCGTAAATCATTGGGCTCTTAATGGTATCTCAAGATTGACTTTTTTTGTATCCTCTTCAAACTGTATGACATTGCTCTTGTCTCTTGAACTAATATGTAATTATCATTACATAATAATAAAACATAATTTCATAGTTATATAATATTTTGTTTTTTTTATAAACATAATGATCACATTAAAAAAGAAAAATATATACATGTCCAATGCCCATAACCACCCATTTACAATATTATTATTATTACTATTATTATTCTCCTGTTTTATTTTTTACATTAACAGATCAATGTGAAAATCATTTTTCCGAATGCTTTCCGATGGTCTTTTAACAAGTCGACCATAATGTTTTGTATTGTATTGGTTTGATTAAGTATTTTTAAATCTCTATGCAAATCAGTATATTATATATATATTTTATTGGCTTTTACTGGTCTTCCGTTCCTGATGGTTTATATTGGTTGAATCCAAGTCTTTATAGCCATAACATTCTTCTGGTTTGTAATGGTCTTGTATAACCGGTAGGGTATAATGGTTTTTATTGGTTTGACTTAGTATTTTTTATATCGCTATGCAAACCAGTACATTATATTAAATTTATTGGTTTACACTGGTCTTTGTTTCTAATGGTTTATATTGGTTTGACTTTGACACTTTATAATCATACCATCCTACTGGTTTGTATTGGCTTGTATAACCGGTAGAGTCTATTGGTTTGTATTGGTTGGACTTATAATTTTTATATCGCTGCGCAAACCAGTAGATTATATTAATTTTATTGGTTTATACTGGTCTTTGTCTCTAATGGTTTATATTGGTTTGACTTTGAGACTTTATAACCATTACATCCTACTGGTTTGTAATGGCTTTTATAACCGGTATAGTCTTATGGTTTGTATTGGTTTTACTTATAATTTTTTATATCGCTACGCAAACCAGTGGATTATATTGTTTTTTATTGGTTTTTACTGGTCTTGCGTTTCTGATGGTTTATATTGGTTTGACTCCGAGTCTTTATAACCATTACATCCTACTGGTTTGTAATGGTCTTGTATAACCGGTAGAGTATAATGGTTTTTACTGGTTTGACTTATAATTTTACGCAAACCAGTAGATTATATTAATTTTATTGGTTTATACTGGTTTTTGTTTCTAATGGTTTATTGGTTTCACTTCGAGACTTTATAACCATTACATCCTACTGGTTTGTAATGGCTTGTATAACCGGTAGAGTGTAATGGTTTGTATTGGTTTGACTTCGAGACTTTATAACTATTACATCCTACTGGTTTGTAATGGCTTGTATAACCGGTAGAGTCTAATGGTTTGTATTGGTTTGACTTCGAGACTTTATAACCATTACATCCTACTGGTTTGTAATGGATTGTATAACCGGTAGAGTCTAATGGTTTGTATTGGTTTGACTTCATCTTTGTGGGCCCAATGGTCTGTGATGGTTTCTATTGGTCTTATTACCATATGATTAGACTCTATACTGGTTTATATTGGTTTGAATTGGTAATTTTATATCACTGTGCAAACCAGTATATCCTACTCGTTTATACTGGTTTCTACAGGTCCTAATTCCATTAGAGTCTACTGGTTTATAACTGGTTTGTATTGGTTTGACATTAATCATGTTAATGCTACTTCCGTAAACCAGTGGAATATATTGGTTTACGTGACACCAATAGAAGCCAGTAAAAGGTGTCTACTGGTTTCTACTGGTCTCTATGGGAATTTCGACCTGGGTTTATAGAAAAGGCTATCTATAACTATCAAAAAACCCTATAAAAACAACTATCCAAAAATAGGAATCTTTAACTCGTCATACCCAATCTTCCTAATGTAGCAAGACTGGATATAGTAGCATGCTTTTCCCACCTACAACTCCGTAGTTACGTCCCGATGCGTCCAAAATTTTTTTTTTTTTCTGCGGATCCCCACTGATGCCTACCCGTCATAGTCAGCAGTGGAAATATTAATAATTTCGTTCATCCAATAAAACAAAGAAATACATAAGAAATTATAGAATAGAAGATGAAATAATATTTGGACACAACCGGACGTATCTATACGTAAGTGTCTGTGTGACTGTAGCATTACGTTGAGTTACGTCCGGTTGCGTCCAAAAATCATTTTCTTTTCTTCGGATCCCCACGGATGCTTACCCGTCATAGTTAGCAGTAGAACTATTGATAATTTCGTTCATCCAGTAAAACAATGAAATACATAAGAAATGATAGAATAGAAGATGCAATAAGATTACAACGACACAAACGTATCTATACGTAAGTGTCTGTGTGACTGTAGCATTAGTGTCTATGTGACTGTAGCATTACATATTAAGATGATAATTGAAAAAGAAAATGAAACGATGATAAGTTTCGGTTATTTTATAAATTAAAGGTTATAGTTGACAATACTATGTACAAATTCAAAATCTAATATTTACAACCAGGTTTTTATCATTAATATCACATTCAAATGAAATACCATTGCATGACACCTTCCATACCTCCTTTCTGCTTTCAAACATCCATATTGTAGGCCTACAGGATTTTTTCCAAATAAACTGATTTTTTTTTCAGATGGGCTTGCCACTTCCTTACAGCAAAATTTGTCGCCTGTACATTGCCATACATACTATCCATTTGATCTACATTAAAAATTTAAATCATATATGCATACATGTTTCTTCGCCACAACAATGAAAAAAAAAAACCCATACACTTTTGAAATTTACATACAGAGCACTTCGGAGAACAGCTCGCAAATTACGTCACAAAATTGTGGGACATCTGGAATTTATGAATAGTCGAAAATATGTTGATAATCCTATGATTTGTAGTTTAAAAAGTTTAAGTGTACATGCATTTTCGTCAATCATCGCATAAAAACATTTAAAATAACCAAAAGTGTATTTTGTTAAATACGAAAGTGAACTAGACAATCACGACGTTATTGTAGTATAACTTCATGGACAAAACTTTATTCAGAATAAAATCAGAAGATTAAAGACTTTCACGACTTAAAAACCTTGGAGAAGTCATGTCGTAAACTGGAGGAAAATAGACCATATGAAGAAATATCTTTGAGTCATATATGGCGCCCTCAACGGCACAAACAAAGACGAGAGACAAGACTAACTTCAAGTTTGGGAAGCTGATATGAGGTCATGGAAGTGAAGTTACATGAAAACGTAAATATCGGGGGGGGGGGGTATGCAAATAACCATATCAGCTATGGACTATATCTAACTTTATTCCAGTATAAGAATTGATAATATGCATGTACTTGAAATGAAATTAATTGTTGAAAGAGTCATAGACTTTAAAAAAGTTATGTAACAGTTTCGTAGACTGTACCAGACGAAAAAATCTTTGAGTCATATACAATTACGCCTTCAACGGCGGAATCATTTGTTGGATGATCTAGGGCAGGTTTGTGCTTTTGTCTTTTCCTCCAAATATTCCAAACAATAACGACTACAATTGTGATGAGGAGAGTACTGCAGAAGACAACAGGCAATACCAATTTCAAATTTGGGAAGCCAGAGGTCGCGGAAGTTGAGTAGAGTCGGGAGGAGATTACAACGAAGTCCTTTCTGTTTGAGTTGAAATCGTTTCGGTCAGTTGTAAGAGTTGTGCTACTTGGTAAAAACTGTGAGGATAATGTGTCGAAACTTACGGATAAGGAAGATCCTTCTGTCCATCCATTTCGTTGCAGCATGCAAAAAAGGCTACCGGATTGGTCTTGTCTGATATTTGACATAGTAAATATTGAAGTTCGGCCATCATTCAAAGTCTGTATATTAAGTTGATCATTGTCGAATGACGAACTACCATATGAAAACCAGCTGACTGTATAATTCTTCAAGCTTACTTCACATGTAAAACTAAGAGTCTCCCCAACATATGCTAGTTCATAAAGCGGACTTGCTGTAACTAAAGGTACAGAGCATGACAGGTCTTCGTCCTGGCAATCCTCACATTATAAATGGCATGATGGAGTAGAGGAAAGGGCTGTTTCCACATTCATGATAAGAGTTGAAGAGTAACTGTTATTGTCTTTTATTTGTTCGTTCTCGTGCCCCTTCCAATCAAGGGATCCTGCTGAGAAACTATACTCGTCTGTCATGCATGTGAACACAATGTAATCACCTGGCTCAAGAACACGGTCTAAAGATACACTTGAAAAACAAGTTGGCTTCATGAATCCTGAGGTAACGCCTGTCCCCTCCCCTGATCCTTCCCCTGATCCTTCCCCTGATCCCTCCCGCAGGACAGTAGGTCTCAAGACCCGAACAAAAACCAGCGCATTCTCTCTCCCGATCCCTCGACATTCGTACACGCCTTCATCATCAGAGACGACGCTTTGAATAGCTAACCGTACCAACGAGCACGAAGAATTAGAAAAGAATTGTCTACTCCTCGTCAGACTGAATCGGCCATCGTCATTGCCTCCAGACACATGAACTTCAGACTGATTGCGATACCAAGTCACGTCAAATACTTCCTTTTCATCGTCACCATCGTTGTCTGCAGCGCATGTTAATGTAATATCATCACCGACATCTACAACGACAGTCCGTCCGTTGTTATCACTTTCCATTCTGTAACATCCATGTTCAAGAAAGCTAGCTTTGACCATCGTGCTGCCAAAGATAGAAGTAATGAGTATCAACAACATACGTACGCCAGGAACTGCCATTTCTAATGATTTGAGCTAGGTTTTTGATGCCTTCAATGATTCATATGAAAATGAAAATATTTGCCAGTCTTCGGTTCCGTGTCTGTGAATGGACAGAACAGTCAAAGTTCTTCCAAATACACGACGCAGTAGCGGATCAAAGATTTGGAAATGGAGGGGCAGCCCAAAAATAGGAGTCGAGAAATAAATGAGGTGGTTGCAAGAAAGAGAAAGGGACGCTAAAAATCAAAAAAAGAAAAACAAAGTGGGAAACCCCCAATTATCTTAAAGAGTCAGAGAGGTAACTTATGAAAGATTGGTTGTGAACCATACTGACTACGATGAAATGCGCTGTTTATCTTTCTACCAGGAGGCCTGTGTTTACTTATAACACATTTTTCTTTTTAATTTTCCGATCTTCATATTTGCCATTAATTACTTTTGCATGAACCAACCCCAAGAAGTGACCTTCAAATTACGCGACTTATGTGCCAGCAGTTTTCGTCCAGCTCGAAGATCTCGTCACAAAAACGCGGTTGTACCGCGGCTTTTGATTCATGGAGAACCGAATGTGCTACTGCGATAATCACATATTCTATTCTAAGCAATCTTGGTCCACTAGAGGGAAGAAAGAAAATTTTGTCTTGGACAAAATTTAAATTTGACACAATTTATACAGATAATGTTACAAAGTTTCCAACATATTTATTTGTATGCATTGTAATATGTGACAACTTTCGGCAACAGTTTGCATAATTTCTTTGCAGTTCACATTACTCATGACATCCTGAAGGAGAAAAAATGTCACTACCATCATCTAATGTTGCCATCAAAAAACAAAAAAAAATTTAATAAAAAAATCGTATGTATCTTGACATTTGTATTAATTTCCTTATGACAATATGGATCTATGATTTGTGTTGACAGAAATCACAGATTACTTGTTCAGCGACCAGACTTACCTTCACAAGCTGTTTCTTTTTATATACCTGTAATGAATCGAAAAGAATTAAATATCAATTGAATTTATGTAACCTGCGGGGGTTAGATGTGAACAAAGTAAATATAATAGCTTGATCCTTGTGAAACACTTTGTTGGAATCATAACTCAGACTTTTCCCACGCCTAATGCCCAAGGTTCATTTTATTCATGTCATTCATAAGGCTGTTAAAGGTGTTTGATACTTTTCTTAACAATATTTGGCCTACTGTATGGCTGCCCCACTTTGCTATTATTATTAATATATTTCAAAATATATACATGTATAACTTAGACGCAATAGATCTGCAGTATATCAATCACTATATATTTCCTCAGTGTAATCAAATTCATACGTCTACTAACTAAACAACATCATCATCGTACGTGGAACAAATAGCAGATATTTGCATTAGCTAAAACTTTTCAAATGTTATAAACATCATCATCATCATCATCATCTCCACCACCACCACCACCACCATCATCATCATAAAAAACAAATCACCGTCATCATTAGCATCATCCACCAAATCAGCATAATCTGCATTATCATCTTCATCGTATCTATCATCAATCAAATCATACGTCCACCACCACCACCACCAACCCACCTACACCACCATCATAGCATAAAACAAATCACCGTCGTCATCATTAGGCATATCTACCACAATCAGGCATAATCTGCATTATATCACTTCATCGGTATCATCATCCATCATCATCTCGACCACCAAACCACGCCACCACCACTCACCACCAAATCATCATAGAAAAAAACAATCACCGTCATCATTAAGCATCATTCTACCAAATCCAGCCATAATCTTGCATTATGCATTCTCATGCGTATCTAGATCCTCAATCATCATCTCGACCACACCAACCCACGGCACGCACCACCACTCAATCATCATAAAAAACAAATCACCGTCATCAATATAGCAATCATCTACCAATCAGCAATACTCTGCATGGATGATGTTATCTATTGTATCTTTTGATAAGATCGGAGATAACGCCTAGAACGTTGTCCTGCTTTCAGTGTATTTTGCTAGGCGAGACTTGTTCTTGTAATTATCCAAACCGACCACCCACCAGCCCAGATCCATCAAGTATCATACGATCCCATAGCGTGAAATCTAATTCTTTGTTTGTAACTTCGCACGGTATCATCTATCATCATCATCTCCACCAACCATACCACACAACACACCCACCACCACCATCAATCATGAAAAACAAATCAGCGTTGTCATGCATATAGCATATCTACCAATCAGCATAATCTGCATTATCGAGTCTTCATCGGTATCATCTATCATCGATAACTCTGCCACCACCACCAATGATATATCTACAACCACACCAGCCTAACCACCACCACCATCATCATAAACAAATCAACCGTCATCATGTAGCATCATCTACAAATCAGCTGCATTATCATCTTCATCCGGTATCATCATGCATCAATCATCTCCACCTCAACCACACCACTACCAATCCACGCACCATCATCATAAAAAACAAATCAACCGTTCATCATTAAGCATCATCTACCAAATCAGCTGCATTATCATCTTCATCGGTATCATCATCATCATAATCTATTCACCACCATTTCACATCATCATCATAATCGACAATTTACATCATCATGATCGTCACTATCAGTATCAACATCACCATTTTCATTATACCTTGCTTAGAAGATGAAAATCATGTAGAAAAGAGGCAATTTCG
Source organism: Paracentrotus lividus (assembly GCA_940671915.1). Classification (NCBI taxonomy): domain Eukaryota; kingdom Metazoa; phylum Echinodermata; class Echinoidea; order Camarodonta; family Echinidae; genus Paracentrotus; species Paracentrotus lividus. The sequence goes on along the minus strand of CALNVZ010003431.1, from coordinate 31,856,825 downwards.
GCCTGAATCGTCACATGGCGAAGATAATAATATGATGATGATGGTTTTGATGATGATATGGATATCATCATCATACTATCTTCGCCATGTGAGGATCTAGGCCGAGATGGCCTTTTTTCGACATGATTTTCGTTTTTTAACCAAGGCATTTCCAACTATCAACACCACAAATAATGATGTAAACAGAAATAAGGGTTGATAAAACTAAAACTGAAAATGAAACAAGTGAACAGGGTACAAAGTCAAAATGTTACAGGCTCAATACAATTTTAATGCATTTGCTTATTTACTCAATAAGTTAGACAGATAACGAAAAAATAAAATTTAGGTCATGAATCTTTAAAAAACAGTTAACTTGCCGCCCCCAAATTTCTATACCGTTTACATGTAATGAATTCAGACTACCATTGAGTATAACTGACTTCCAGAAGAAGAAGGAAAAAAAAAACGGAAGTGGAAATGGCGAAAGAAAAACAATTATCGCCGAAATGAGATATGACTATTGATGGTGAAATTTCCAAGGTTTCAACAACAATTCCGAATTTTGCAGACATGAATTTTAAGAGGGTGGTGGGAGGGTGATATCACACACTCTCATTATAACAACTAGCGAACTATCTATTTCAACACATTTATATGCTCACTTGTCATAAATGTCATAAGGGCGGGCGTAGATAAAACAAGACAAATACAAAACTATGACCTGCATTGAAATAACTTCGTAACTGTGAAAGAATAACAATCATCTCAGTCAATGCTGGAATCACGCTCAAACTCCATGTTTCTGAGATTCAGCTAGTGGTAATTACATTTCATTTAGAGGATTTCAATCTCAATTTTGCCGAGAAATTTCATGAGAAAATATCATTCAAACAAACCGTTCATAAAGTCTTTTTAGATCTAATAGGCTAATCATTGCTAATAGAAACACATTTCTTTTTGAGATGAGGCTGAATTTAACAAGTTTTGTTGTTGTTACAAAAGACAATTTAGAGTTACTAAAATCATGAAAATACTGACTGTTCTTTTACCACCCTTACTAATTAGATGATAGAAATTTCAACAATTACCATGAATTATTTATTGCATCAAATAACATAATATAGATATTGTCTATCGTTAATATTCTCAATTCTAGTTTTATCGCGATAAACTGACATGGTTTTGAAAAAAAAAAAACGTTTTGCAATCAAACTGACTCAGAGAGTTGAAAATTGACGCATAACCAGTTTTGATCAATTCTTTTGATGATGATTTCATATTACAACGATAGATTTCATCCACGGAATTTAGTAGATAAAATTAACCCACTAGCATATGGATGGTTATTTAAAACTTCTTTCTTTACATATCATACATTCAATACAGACATGAATAATTTGAATATTTTTATTAACTCTGTGTTTTGTTTTCATGTTTTTATAAAATAACTATAGTCTATAATCCAATAAAGAGGGGCATCATGAACCAATTGAAGCGATAAATGCCCACACACAGCTTATCAACAATTTCGATAATCAAAATATAAATAATTCAAAATATCAATAATTTCTAGATTATTTACAAAACTGTACTTATAATACCATGAACTATTCTAGTATTTCCACCCAGGTCCGGATCAGGATAATGTTCATAATATCCTTGATCAATCGATCCATTCTGGTATCTATCATCGCCGGGTGGACCAGTGTTCTGATAATATTTTTCATTGACAGAGTTCGATTTTGAAGGAATCGAAGCATAAAGAGCCGAATCTTTATCAAACCCAGGATTATCAAAGGAACTGTCATCAACAGTATCAGCGTCTAAGTCTGGTATAGGTAGGAGATATCCCATGGAGTCATCAACATCTGGTTTCTCCTGGTTTTCCCTGCTCATCTCCTGAGTGTCTTTGCCTCCTAGGACCGTCTGCATGTCATAGGCATTGAACGGAGAGGGCGCTTGCGAGTCCAGCATGGCAGCATCCCGGCGTAGTCTTCCACGCTTCTCCAAGGAGGCATTTCTCCTCACCAACACACATGTGAAGACAACGATGAGGACGATGAGCAGAATGGATATCGTCACGACGATGGCGATGATTTCACCAACACCAACGCCAGATGAACGGTTTCCCCCAGATCCGGGAGTAGGAGCTATAACCGATGCATTCGGACTAGATCCTGTTGGAGTTGAGGCTAATCCCTGCGCAGATGTCTGTGGCATATTAGGAGTTATAGTTGTGGTCAGCATTGTAGTTGGGAGCGTGGTAGGCCCTACTGTGGTATGAAAAGTGGTAGGACTACTGGTGGTAATGACTGGACGAGGTGTGGTTATAGTGGTAGGACGAGATGTGGTAGGAACAAATGGTGGGGTTGGAGGAGAGGGCGGTGGAGGAGTTATCAATGTGGTGGTAGAAGGTTGCTGAGAGGTATTAATCTCAGTGGTAGATGTAGTTGGTGCAGTGCTAGGTATGGTCTCAACTTCAGTAGTAGGCATGGGTGTGGTCGATTCTGGAGCTACTATGATGGTAACCGACTTTGCCAATATGATTGTATTTGAACCAACTTTGCTCAAAGTACACGGGATCTGAGATCCATTGATCAAGGGGTTTGTATTGGTAAGAATCAAGTCACAAGAAGTGTTGTCCACAGAACAATCTATATTCACATCTGTTGACATTTGTAGGTCATTGGGTATTATCCAGAGGACATTGGCGTTACGGATGGAAGTCTTGCAGGTGTAGTTTGCACTGTATCCCGCATTGATGCGCTGTTCCATCGGTGTGGCAGAGAAAAGACCCTCGAGAGTACAGCTCCGTGTTTCACTTGACAAACAGTTTACATTGCTAGAATTACAAGCAGCCAAACAGGTGAATGTGGACTCCCCCAATACTTCCGATGTGGCCGGTAGCTCCAGAAGACTCGTCGTGAACTCTCCACTCGTCGAAATGTTCTCGCTGCCGCCTAGGTCCGTCGAAGTCCATGTAGGTGACCAAGGCGGGTTGCCAGTTTGCGTCCGACAAGACAGTGCCACATTCGCGTCGTCATCTGTAGAAGCACCTACATCTAGTTCAGCATGGCATGTTGGATACATACTATCTGGTGTGACGATCACATCAAGGTCCATTCTGGTAGATGTCTCGTTACCGATGCGACAGGTGTACTCACCAGCATCCTCTGGGGATATGCCCACGATGCCCATACCATAGTTGAAGCAGTCGTCTCCAATGTCTACCTCATCAGGGAGAAACAGTCTTGGGTTATCAACCAAATTGTTCGAACCCATCACCAAAATGGTCTCACCTCGATACCAAGATGCCCTGTCGAAGTTGGCGGAACTGACGTTGCAGGTGAATTGGACAAAGGCACCCGATCCTGGTGAAACGTTGGATATGGAAATGGATAATTCACTCGTGCACTGTGCAGAAATGCCTTTGGCGAGTACAGAGAACACCAGAGCAGTCATTAATAAGAACCCAGCCATCTCTACCTTGCAATGTCAAACAGGTCTGTTACAAATATATTTATAAACGTCCAGATGGGCGAGCGATAGTGGTGATTGTCCGTTATTAACTGAATGGCTAATATATATCGCTCGAGATAACAAAAGAACTTTTAATTGATGCTGTTCTAGAAGCTGTCATCGCATTTATGATGTCGCTATGCAAAATTGAAGACAAGGATTTCCGTTCGAAACTGGTAGAAATATGCTTGTCATTACAAATATGTGTTTTGATATTTGTATAATCACAGATGTTGAGTCACCGACGTAATGGTCGTCTAAAAAAAATTCTCGGAGTAGCATTGTTTGAATAACCCAGGAGGAACCGTGGGATTGCATGGTAACAAGGGCGTTTATTTCAGTCATTTCTTTAGAGCTGAGGCTTGCAACACTCTCCCAAATAGAAATACAAATAGTATCATCTGACGTCACAATTTATGTCAAGTTAATTTGGCGGATAGTGGTTTTGACTTGGCATATGATACAATGCACCGATCGTCTGATAACCTTGGTCTATTGGAAAGGAGCGGTGTCAAGTACTGAAGAAAAGGGTAGAATAACATAAGAATCACACGTTTGTTTGAAACAGAAATAATGGTGCATTGGTGCGGCAATTAAGAACCAAAAGTTTTTAAATATTTTCCCTCCACTCCCTTGAAATGTGATGAATTTGGTTGGAAAAATTATTGTTTTTACTTGTCTTGACTATGGTTTGTTGTATGAAAGGAATATGAATGAATAGTTATCTCGATTCCAAAACTCTTAAGGTTGTTATGAAAGTAAATAAAAAGAAAGAAAGATAGAATTCCCCATAATTTGACAGCAAGATGTACCAATTCCTGGATCATAGTAATTGTAATCGTTTTCTCTTATTCAAGATAAATTATACATCTATGGTATATAACAACTATAATCTAGGCACAGTCCGAATTGAATTTTTAATGGATAATGTAAAATCATTATGAAGTGACCGGATTTGGGAAGTTATTAGCAACATTTACAAAATCGAGTTTGGCTAATGTGATGTAGAATTTAAGGTAATTAAAAGGCTTTTAGCAAATTTGAACATGATAAAGTATATTACTTTACCTTGGACAAATGCATTCGTACCAACACAGTCACAACAGCCTGACGTTAATATTACTATGTATCTTCTATGGAGCCTAAAGCCACTTCTGATAACTTCTTTTGTCATTTTTGCACACAATAAACCCACTGTTTAGTTGGTTTTTGTCAATAGTAATTTGGATATGCAAAAATGTTCCCAAATCCTTTCTTCGGGTACTTTGTCATGGATCTCTTCGGCAAATAAACCAAAACAAATATGTGAAAAAGAAAAGTATCGAAAAGAACTGGCAAAAAGAAATATTTGTTGAAAAGAGAGAATAAAGGAAATTTGCATGACAAATTAGGCGTCTACAATATGTGTTAATATGGAAAGAAAAGATCAAACAATTATTGAGTGAAAAGAGAACTTAGAATACCTGAGATTTGAAGGTATCTATCCCAAGTTTAAAAGCTCAAACCAGATGACTATTAAACATCATTTGTCACATCATTACTCTTGCCACACTTGCCACAATTGCCACACTCAAACGTATCGACACTTTGAAAATATGTACATTCACACATTCGTCACATCCTGCGTACATAGTTGTCACATTTCCGAACACAGTGTGAAGGACTATCGCAGATAGTAGAGGACGATGTGTAGACCCCGTGGTATTTTTGGGAACAAAGGTTTGAAAAGTGGTTTGAGTTGGTTAGAGTCACTATCAAAAATTAGCTTGGTTAGTCCCCTGCTAACCCCGCAAATCTCGTAGGGGTCAAAATAAGGTCAAACTGGGGCAATAGGGGGTCAAATTTTTAAAATGTCCGAATAGTATCAAAGACACAGCAAATTATTGCCTCTTTCTACTGAACAAAAAGTGTACAGGATCATATACCCTGACCTCCCAGTAAGAGTTATGGGGGAAATGTCAAAAGGTCAACGAACTTTCACATGAACTTCATGTGTAGGCCTCATATGCCTTGAAGGCTATATGAGGCCTACACAAGCTAAAATTGTTAGAACGACACCCACTAGGACATTTATCCTCAGGCGGATTCCCCCCCCCCCTAGACAAAAAAAAAAAAAAAGAAAAAAAAAAGAAAAAAAAAAAGAAAAGGAAGAAAAAAAAGAAGAGAAGAAGAGAGAGAGAGAAAAAAAGGAAATAAAATGAACAAGCGGGCGATTGACCCAAACCTTACCCCTATGGCTGATACATGATGGACCTCTCTGTTCGCCGAAGACCCAAAAAAGTTACCCCCCCCCCCTCCCCCCCTTATCGCTCGGCAAGCGTAACGTGAAAAAAAATTGGGTGTACCTTTTGGCTCTCCTGTGCAACCAGAAATTTTTTTGGGTGTACCAAAATCTGAAATTCCGATTTTGGTCCCCCCCCCCCCCCCTGTAATGAAATCCTGGGAATCCACCACTGATCCTGGAATATCCGCTTCAAATAAAACAATAATCAAACGTAATAACAATTGGTAGTTATTTTCATGATTTCATGCACGTAGGCAGTTTTAACGAGACATTAATCTCCATCTCTTCATACTCGACTAAGGTGAAGTAAAATGGATTCCCGGAATCAAATAATCTTGTGAGGTTGATTCTAGACTGAATATAATGCAATCCATGCTTTCAATGTATGTGTGATGCCAAATTGTCTAAACCCATTTTAACTAATGTTTGGTTTGGTCTCAATCCAATAGTCGCGTAAAACCAGTTCGTCTAATTACCTCTTGGTGTAACTGCCACTTCGCCCAATTTCCATTTTGTCCAATGCCTTTTTCGTATAATGTCAATTTCTTCTAATGTCCACTTGGTCTAGCACTATTTGGTCAATTCGTGTAACAAACTGCATGGTCATAGACCAAATACTCATTTGGGAAATAGATAAAATTAGACCATTTGGCTATTAGAAGAACTGGCAATCAGATCAAGTGTGAAATAGACGAACTGAGAAGTATACAATGTATGTATTAGACCAAGTTGTTAGTAGATGAAATTGATTAAGCCCATACGGCATCAGACAATCGGAGAATCGGACTAAGATCTGTTAAACCAAGTGGATATAAATTTGTGTGATTGGCATGTGCGGTATACTTTAGAAAAAAGTAGCCCCCATTATTATTATCACAGTTATGACTATCATGACTATTCGTGTTACTGTATTAAAATTGATTTACTAAAAAGTGTCAGTGCTTATCTCAATTTCGCATAAATCAATATCATATTTTCCGGTTAATAGGCAGGCAGATAAACAACATTAAGAAGGAAAAGACCATACAAAAAAGCAAATCAGTTCTCCGCTGGCTTTTTTCCCCCCAATTGACACTCCTTTAGAACGGGTTCCCCCAGTCCGATTGTTTGCTTTTACAAAACGTGCACACTAGATACAAACGTAATACTTCATTATCACCCTGTCTGATGAATAACTGATAGTAGTGCACTTTGTTCACAGGTTGAATGGAGAAAGGGAAAGTATATACATGTAGGTCCTTTTCTAAAATTTTCTCTTTCGTTTTTCCCCCGTTATTGAAATTAATGATTTTACTAATCTGGGTAAAATATATAATTTGCCCTTTGTTCATTAAAAGCCTACTGAATTTAGTATGTACATTGACTGAAGTCCATTGTTCTAAGTAAAATAAGATAGCTAAAATGTCATTCTGTGAAATGAAATAGAGTCTTTCAAAAACTTAAGTTTTTAAAAGAGAAATCCTATAGTAATTATTTGAAAAATATGAATTTCTCTCACATGTATAATTAAAATCGTATATCACCACTATAAACTTTAAGGCAAGGATCCACATTTAATTGGAATGGGGGATGAAAAGAGGTATTTGAGTGTAACCAACAACAGACCAAACATGGGGGGGGGGGAGCAGCCCATTAAGAAAAAACATTTTTGGTGCATTGTTCTTTGTCTGGATTTTAAGGTCCAGGGGAAGAGGTGGGCCATTTTGCTAAAGAATTTTCGCCTAGTCTTACCAAATCTGAGTCTTCTATGAGATTTAAAAAAAAATCATATTAAATGGACATTTTACAGATAAAAAGGAAATGGCGACAAAAAAAAAATAAAAAAAAAATAACGCAATATAGAAATGTACACTTTTTACATAAAAAAAAAACAAACAAACAAAACTATTACCCTTTTTAAGGTGACAAACTGTTTAAATAGGAACTATTCATTCCACGAATTGATATCTTCCTCTTTCGGTTATCTTCCCATACAGACTAGTATTTATTTAGAATACTGCATATAATGTACTGAGCATACTGAGGGAAGTATCAACAAGTATTTTGATAACAGTCTTTATTTTGAGTAGGTGGATAAGTGGAATCATTAAGATGCAAAGAAAATATTATTTTTTCCGATATGGAGATATGTTATTTCAGCGTCAGAGCTTTCAGTTTCACAAAATATGAAAACAATTAGTGATCACCTTTACATTATAAAGGTAACGGCTTATCACGGAAAAAACGTACAAACTTAAAATACAACCATGGACAGTATTCTCATTTCAAAACGAATGCATTCATGTTTAATGTATACAACACGTGCAATCATGACGTCATCTTTACATGTACATTTATTTTATGCAAAGTGAAATTATCAGAATGTACACAAATACAAATATAACCTAAATGTTCAGATCACAATAAAACTAATACATGAAAGAAATAATAGTAAAATATATATCTGTGTTTTTTTTTAATGATGTGCAAATAAGTTCTTTACGCATATTAGATTCGAATATGATAATATGATAATATGATAAAATAAAAGGCATATGGGTCAAAGAACAGAAGACACTCGACAAAAAAAAAATGATTGTACAATATACAATGATTTTGACTCAAACTAAATACCAGCCTCTTCGTGAACATTATACGAAACATTGTTTTCTTGTTGTTTTACAAGGATATATATTATTTAAATATACATGTAAATTATTTCATGTCAACTATTAGAAATACGATTCGAGTTGCAAAAATGATTACTGAACATAAAGTGAACTGCTGGCATTACAAACATTTATGATAATGCCTACATGTAAATATTATGAATTATATTATTTTCAAATTATTCAATGTTCTATTTTAAATATATATATATATATATATATTAAACATATACTTTCTGAATGACGCCTATCACTTTTTACAATAGAGAATTAAATCGTCCTAATACAATCTGATAGTAAAAGATTGTCAGTATGAAATTGAAAAAAAAAAATCCTATAAATTATCAACTAGAATTCAAATGGAGCTAATAAAACAGTTCAATTTGCTGGAATACTATCGCAGAGTGCCCTCAAACATCATTTCAAACAGAAACCGATCCATAATTTTAGTAAAAATATCCATCTTCGAAATAATTACATTAACTGAACCTATTAACGATCATGATAAGTGTTTAAAAAGGTATATTTTCTGTAGTCACCAAAATATGAACGAATTTAACCCGGACGTTTTTATCTTGGAAAGATGCATACAAATAATAAAGGCAACCTTCGAACATTAGTCCACAATCTGTTGACATACCCATTATGATATTGCAAATTAAATTAGATTATCTCAACAAACATAATTATGCGTATTAAAAGTAAATACAACCAAATCATAATTGGTTTACAAGTCTCAACATGAATATTGAAGAAAGAAAAAAATAAGATGCTAAAAAAGAAGATGAGGAAGAATAAGAAGAAGAATAGAGAGAGGGAGAGAGAGAGAGATGAAGGAAAATATAGATAGAGAGAGGGGGAGAGAGACAGACAGACAGACAGAAAACGAGAGAGAGAGAGATGGTGGGGATCCCGATGGAACACATTATGAAACATAGTTTGGAAATAGAGTGAAATCATTCAGTTTAAGCGTGTTTGCACTGTAAATCACATACTCATAGTGGGAAATCGAAAATCATAAAATATTAATGCACTAAAGAAAACCACACAGCATTTTGAAATCATCTCCACATTAATTGGTGCTCTTAGAATTTTCCAGTCTAGACACCCACTGGAAAATATTGCGTAAACACCTTTTTATTGTCATATGATCAATCAGGCCGTATTTCATTGTGTGCGCCTATTACAAACTCAAGTACGATATATTTCCACCTTTTATTGGCTTAACACAAATAGTTCAGTATTTTAACCATGCATAAACATATGATCGCTGTATTTTCAATACTGCGTGTATTTGTTTACCGCTATCCACGTTCCTTGGTTGTATTGGTAACCTAAATGGCATATCTGTAACATCAAACATAAAACTGTAGAGGTGTTCAGGCATCAAAATGATGCCTGAAAACTTGCAAAACATGCAAAATATAGTATGATTATACCATATTTTGCATGTTTTGCAAGTTTTCAGGCATCAATTTTGATCAATCATATCAGCCTTAAGTTTTAAGTTCGTATTAGTTTAAGTACATCATGTTTTAAGTCATTATACTCAATGTTATTTTAAGGTTAATTCTTGATTAAATGTGATCGATGATACATTTAGATTTAAGACCTATGTCAATATGCATTCCGATTTATGCATTTCGATAAGCAAAATATGACGACTTCTTAAAAGATGTTAATAAGATCAAGCGCGGATTCAGTGGGAGGGGGGGGGGGTGGAGGCCAGCGGGCCAGCCCCCCCCCCTCCCTAGTAAAAAACAAAAACAAAACAAAAACAAAAACAAAAAGAGAGAAAAGAGATTAAAAAAAAGGGGGAAGGGGAGGGGGAATGGATTGCCGGAATGATTTACCAATCTAACCTTACCCTATGAGCGATGATATGACCTGTGTGGGCCGAAGACCGAAAAAAATAACCCTACCACCACCCCCCCCCGAAAAAAAAAAAACAAACTCTTCGCTTCAAATTCAATAATACATATTAGTGAACAAATCCTGCTTGTTAGACCATTTGCTTGAATCATACATATAGAATATCATGACACATTTGAACTTGTTTTTTCATTGCCTATTATCCCTTAAAAATATTTTTAAATTTCCTTCAATACAGCAAAAATGTGAAATGATTAGCTTTAATGTAAACAAACGCGCCTTAAATATGTCATGCGTGTCTTGCTAGATATGTGAACTACATGTCAATATGGCTACTGGGTGATCACACACGCATACCCTTTACGACCTACTATTATCATTGTTCCCTATCTGTTGTTATCTTGTTTACAAAATGTAATATTCATTTCAGGAGATATTTGCTACCCATCTCAACTTCAACGAGTCATGAGATAGCAATACAAGTTTGACGAATTCCCTTTTTGTTTGGTGTAAACAAGATTATAATTTGTAAATGTGTCAGTAAATGAGAAATACACCTCCTACCAAGAAGCATAATACTAATATGCAGCTGAGAATTATGATTCATGTATGAGAGAATTGTGATTGTCCTCAAACACAGTAAAAATTAACAGCAGGGAGTAATTAAATCGTGATAAAATCCCTGATTTACATTCTACGTGTAGAACATATCGAAAGAATACGACTAATATATTTTAATGCATTACAACGATTGTAATTGGGGGGGGGGGGGGCAACAATTATTTTTGCTTGTTAAATCTAGGCCACGGTGGGTATTTGTTTTGTTTTTTTGTTTTTGTTTTGTTTTGGTTTTTTTTTTCAATTATGTTTTTAAAACAATCTCTTGAATAATTGACACAATGTATTTTTTGTTTTTTTTGTTTTTTTGTTTTTTCTTAAATATATATATATACACTGAAACAGAGGTCATATATATATAATTAAAAAAAAAGCAAGAATCAAATATATATTATATACTCTATCGGATCCAGGCGGGGGCGCAGGGGAGGCCCTCCTATAATTTAAAAACCACTCATTGACTGTACATGTTGAAACCGGAAAACTTCGGTAGCATCCCCCCCATCGGGCCTGGCGCCCCCCCCCCCCCATCCCGAAATCCTGGATCCGCCACTGCTATATATATACACAATACTAGTACACTAATGATTAAAAAACTGTAAAATTATATACAATAAGAATATTACATTGACATTTTTAGAAATTATACTTCTCACTCTGATTTTGAGATAAACATTTCTTTATGAACCAAGGCACATTCACAAAACAAGCTCTTTCATATACACGATATAATATATCATAGAGGTTTTTAAAAAAAATGATTGAAAAGGTGAGGTCATACAATTAACACACCTGAAGAATTAATCGTAACTTGAAGCTTCGGGAATAGTCATAATATCGTCAAACTGCACTTCTTTCTTGTCAGCCTCAGCTTGTAATGAAACCAATGCTCCTGGTGTCGGAGGCTTCTTCGGTGTAATCTCTTCAGGGTGTTCTGTTGTAAAATGAACACGGACGTTGGCACGGTTCCTCTTGTTTCGCTTGATGACCTTGGCATAAGGTGGCTCAGCTTTTCCCGTTGCCTCGGTAGGGCTACCGTCTTTAGCATTAACCTCAGGGGTAGTTGGTTCCAGGATGATATCACCCGCTTCCAAAGCGGGAGAATCTTCACCTTCTGAAGCAGCTGTGACAGAACCTTCGACACCGCCCTCAACGTTTTTAAGATGTTCTACGTTATCTTCGCTCATCTTTCTATTCTTTATAACAGCATAGGGGTCTTCTTCAGGTGAATCTTTACCGATGATATCACCAGGACCGTCTATGCTGTCTGACCCATTGTGAATCGTGGGTATGTCTGAATGATTTACATTGAGCTCATTATCATGTGGTCTTTCTTTGGGTAAGCTCGGTAGACGGTCAAGAACATGCCGCGAACTGCGATGGGCATCACTAACGTCATTCCCGGTTGTAACATTTTCCACTGGAAATGGTCCTGGAGCGACAATTTGTTTGGAATCTACATGACCTTCTTTTGATGTATCCTCATTAGAAGGAACTGTATTGACCTCAATCTTCGGTGCTGACAAGATGACGGCCTGTGCTTGCCCCGGAGCTACAGGAGCTGGCCTCTTGCTGCTACGTCCTGATAAGGTCGAACTCTTCTTGACATATCGCACCTTCTCTGGGGAAGACGTTGTTTTAGAAACCCTCGGTAACGAACTGGTATCGGAAACAGGAGAGGCATCCTTTACTGATGAAGTGGTCGGTGATGTCTTCGGGCCGGCTGATTCCTTCTTGGTCGTAGAAGCACTAGCTTTCACGGGAGATGGATGTGGCATAGGTGCGGCAGTCTTCTTTGACTGTCTCTGCGGGTTGCTAGCTGCGGCAACCTTTTGTCCTTGTGGAGTTGATGCCTTTGAGGGAGTTGTGCCTGACCGAGTTGGTGTAGTGACTGATACAGTGGGAGATGTCACAGACTTAGGCTTTGCGGAAGAACCCTGAGGGGCCACGGACGCACCAGGTACGATTGGGGCTTTTCTTTTACTAGGTACACGCTGGACGTCATTCCCACCGAGTTGTTTGATACTGTCTTTAGCTGGATGTGGAGGCCTGCTGGTTGAGGCACTTCCATCTTTTCTCTGTAATCGGGAGTCAGGAGTCTCCTTAACAATATCCCCTTTCGAGTTGTTATTTACAATTACTTCCGGGGTACTTTTCTTTACCCCTGGACCGTTTTTAACGGCGGAGTCATCTCGATTTTTGGAGCGTCCATTTTCTATCGCCACGATGGGGCTCGGCTGGTGAACATGACGAACACGGTATGCATTCTTCGCTGCTATAGACGGCGATACATAGTTAGGGTCGTAGTCGTGCTCAATCGTGAATGATTGCCTCTTCGCGCACAAGACGAAAGCGATGATGAGCGCGATCATAGAGGTCACGCCCAGTATTGTGAAAACTATTGGATCCATCGTATATAGTATATAGTACAGCAAACAAGTCAAATGTAAATTCACTTTATATCACTTTGTGGATGGTTTATTTCTGTTTAATTCATTAATGGTGCGATATTAGAAAATCAATCAAACACGGGCTACGCAGTCAAAGTTAAATCCATAAATATCCACGAAAGGAAACAGCACTCAACACTTGAGGCTCATCTAAAGATGATCGGTATCCATTTATGGCAATGTCATAGTTATTGGGACGTTGTATTATGTATTTCAATACATTCTCATTATATTCCGTACGGTATGTTGCTCCCAATTTTCTCAATATCAAGATTAGTTTCAGATCATGTTGTTCTCAAGCCTTATGTAAACAACGTTTCGCAAATGACAGAAGTACATAGGTCAATTATAAAAGAAAGACACCACAAGTTTATGAGCTCATGTCGACGAAGTACAGTATAAAGTCAACAACGAATGACAAATACATTCGCAAGAAAATCGTTTATAAAATCGAAATTGTGGTCGATAGAATGTTCTGTAGCAGGGGACAGATGAAGGTCAATAATGGCACCGATGGTATACCGTTTAGAAACCCGTCGAGGCAGAGAATAGAATCACATGAGTAATGCCTTATGATGATGGTTCCTTCCACAAAGTAGTCCAATTAAGAAGGGTCTCCAAACTCATCAAATAAAATTACAAAGTTCGAGTAATTCCTGCTTCTCTCAAATGCCAATTCCCGAGGACATTCGCCGCCAAGTATTACCACATAACTGTATGTACATGTATATCGAAAAGAGACTTCCACATGTACGTTGTTTTTTTTTCTTTTCTAAGCACTTGTCATAGTCATTGATTTTCTTTTCATTTGGAGTCTCGTCACCCCCTCTGAGCCCATTGTTGCGATCTATTATTCCTCGACTTAGTCCCTCTTTGCCCGTGCTGTGTGCGTGTGGATGGATTATGGACTTTGGAATGTTTTAAGTGTGCGGGGGAAAAAAATATTGCTTCCACATGACAAATGCGCCAGGAGCGCTATATTTCAGTAGCAGGCTTGGAGATTCCAGACTGAAAACGCCCATTGGCATTGAACAATTGGAGCTAAGACTTTGTAATACGTCTTTGGGAACAAATACAGGTCGGTTTACTTTTCTCTCTTTCGCATGAATACAAATTCAAACTGAGCTGAATAAGTATGACGTATAGGTCATGAATCATAACAACTCTCCCTCCCACCCCCAACCATACACTCTAAAAACGGAAGTGCTGTTTTTAGCTCTTCAGAGGTTGAAATCAGCACTTTTTAAGAGCTTGCATAGTGACTGCACTCAAAGTGCTGTTTTAACACTTTCACGTGAGCTGAACTTCAGCAAAAATGGGTAAAAACGGCGTGACTTCGTTGGGATTCGAACCTGAGTCCCCTGCAAGAGAAGCGCTGACGAGCACGTTAGACCAATTCGCATCTCACGATTGCTAGCAGATCATATTGTTGGATGATAAAATTTCTTCAAATTTGCCATAATCATCTACTATGCTGTCATAATTAATGCAAGATAGCGAGATCTCCGTTGGTCTATTGGTAACGTCAGCGGTACTCTTCCATGTCTAGGTGGAACCCGGTTCGAATCCCATACCGACATAAATTAGAACTTGGGCAAGTGCTAAAATAGCACCTAAGGTGCTGATTTAGCACTTCAAGTGCAGTCACAATACGAGCACCCGGAAATTAGCACTTCAGTTTTTAGAGTGTACACGCACGTTTATTCCGGATTCTTAGAGATACCGCCTATTCAGTCTTTTGGAGGGGGAGCCAGCAAAAGAACCCTCATTTCACAGGTTTTTGGCCATAATCGAGACCCTATTTCAGGATTTTTCCTCAAAAAAATTGAAACTACCCGTAATTGAAAATAGGTCAGGGGAAAATGCAAAAAGACCCCCATGTAAATGATTTCCGGGATTTCCCCCTACCTGAGTCCCCTAATTCCCGATAAATCGGGAAGGAGCATACATGTATGGTTGACCACCCGGGGGGGGGGGGCTATACCTATATCTTCTGATTTTCAAGCTCATTGTAAATGCGGTGCTGGGTTGGGTCACAACACGTCGAAAATGCAATACGCTATATATATTGCACGCCCTAGATAGTTGCACTTTGTATTTCGACTTGTTGTGATCACCGCATAAGTTTATAAGATCGTTTGCGTGTTATCCCAATGTTATCTATGTTAAAGATACAGGATAACTAAGATAAACAAAACAAGATAAAATATTCACAAAGTTACAAAAGAAAATTTATGAAAGTTTAATCATCACAGAAGTATAATGTAAACGTTAATTGCAAAAAATAAATAAATAAATAAATAAAAAATAAATAAATCCAATGTAAATATGCAGCCAACTTGAAAAAAAAATCGTATATTTTTGGAGGAAATATTAACAACAAATCTGTTTTCTTATATCAGAGCTTACTACGACTTTGCTGACACCACAATATTGTAAAAAATAATTGGGCGTTTTGTTCTTTTGGTGGTCAAATCATCATGTTTCCACATGTACGACTTCATGTTGATTCGTCTCAGGCGGGGTTGAACTGTATATCCAACAAAACTTGATCAGTATGTAACTACAGATACGAAAGTGAATTTTAACTGTGGGGTGTATTCGGTCTTCGGTGATAAATAACAGGACTAAAGCTCGATTCTTGTTTTTCTTTGTTTTACGGGGTATATTTAGGCATATAGGTCCGGTTTACAAAGAGGCTTCCTCCTACTTTGTGCTTGGTACTGTATCTATTATGTTCAATGTACACATTTCTATAAATAGTCTTCTTGTTATTTAAGTTCCTCCCTTTTTTTTCTTTATTGTTTCTATCAGTATTATTATTTTTATTATTATTGTTGTTGAAACTTTTTATTGTAATTGTTGATACGATGCTTTTGATGACCTGTACATTGATTTTTTTGATTGAATAAAACACTTAATATAAAATTTAAAAAATAAAAAATATTGTAAAAATACAGATTTTTTTTTTTTTTTTTTTTTTTTTTACAGTACAGAAGAGGAACAGACAGACAGAGAACAAAAAAGTAAATAGATAAACAAAGAAATGGAAATAGACAAGTAAATGAGATCGAGATCAAGCTAGGACAACTGTTGAATAGATAGATTCGTGAAATAAGCAGCTTTTGTAGTGTAGGGCAAATGAATAGCATATGGAAAAAGCAACAATAGCAGCTACAAACACATTGATCTTTGTCTAGTCATACAATGAATCAATGATGTGGATAGGGGCATAAAAGCACTGTCTCTCCCGAAAATTATTACTTTCCGAAATATGATGTTTCACAGGGCGTTTTTGAAATTGGATGGGCTGAACCGAAGGGGGGGGGGGCTGAACATGAGGTTAAAGATCACAAATCTATGGCTAGTTTTGCGTTTTTGTATACGTTTGCTTTATAAAAAAATGTGTGGGTGGGGATGGAGCCCTCCCACGCCTAGTCTAGTTCTGGACTCTTGACAAGCTTTAGTTAATAACCGCTAGATGGCGCGTTTGCCCACTCATCCACTCTCCCCACACAATCATTTTCTTCACTCATTCACCTGGTGGTTAGGTGAATGAGTGAAGAAAATGATTGTGTGGGGAGAGTGGATGAGTGGGCAAACGCGCCATCTAGCGGGTTATTAACTAAAGCTTGTCAAGAGTTCAGAACTAGACTATCCCACGCCAGGCCCCTTTTCATTGTACCTTTATGATTCCCACAATGCATCCCCCGAATCTTTAACCTAAAAAGATAACATTATAGACTGACTATCCATATAATGTTGGCCTCGTAAAGTGCACAAGATTTATGGGTTTTGACTCCAAGAACAAGGACAATAGTTATGTGAATATTCTAAATTATTATTATTCTTTAACATTCCGCATTGGATTAGTGAATCATTACAAAGGCCATATAACATTACTGAATATGAAAACAACTATTTGAGTTTTAAGGATGAGATGGAGAACTTTCAGGAAGAAAAGGGGGAGTTATTTCGAATAATCGAATTAATGAATATCCTATTTCTTACGAGCAGATTTACATACCCGAAGAGTGTAATGAACGAACAAAATCACCATTTCAAAATTAAGAGTCTCCATTTGACAACAAATGAAGTTGCATCATTTTTATTTTGTTAAAGTTTTTTATATATCACATTGTGACATCAAATTCATTATTTGCATTGTGCCAAAATAAAAATATAAAAAAAATTATAAAACGTGGCACAATTTAAGGAGTTTAGAATTTAGATTTCAGATTTCAGATTTTAAGACAGAAATCATTTTTATGATTTACAATACCTTTGCTTTATTTTAAATTTTGTTGTTTAGGTATCATTTATTCGCATTTCATTTAAAATGGGTTTTAAGCTAAGTCTGTAAACGATGGTACAATATATTAAAGTCTTCAGTTATGAGGTTTCTACATGGGGAATACCGCCATTACACAAAACTCTTCTATCTTGTATTATGCTAAAGAAATTAAGAAACAGAGAATGTTATTCAAATGAGATAAAGCAGCTTAGTAAGTTTAGAAATGTCATTTTACGTCTGAGGTATTTTTATGATCAGAGCTTTTATCAAGCTTTTGCCAATTATTCATAAACCACTAATTGTGTAGATCCACTTACTCCACTTTGTATATTTTCCTTTATACTTTTTGTAGTATGCATGCCCAC
Organism: Paracentrotus lividus; assembly: GCA_940671915.1. NCBI lineage: Eukaryota > Metazoa > Echinodermata > Echinoidea > Camarodonta > Echinidae > Paracentrotus > Paracentrotus lividus. The sequence goes on along the minus strand of CALNVZ010003431.1, from coordinate 31,838,793 downwards.
CAAAGGTTCGGATTTTCGACATAATCTACGATTAGTTAGTAATACGACTGTCATCATTCGTTGCATCATGGACTTTTACACCATCACAATTAAGAAAGTAATTCTTAGAGAACAAACGTTTCAAAAGGTGGAGCAAAACTAAACATAAATCTAAATTTGAATACACATTCGGTTTACAAAAAGAATCTACTTTGCACTACAGTGAATAAGGTCATTCATAAACAGCTGTACAAATAACAGATGTTATTATCAATTTATACAAAGCAATTATATCAATGTTTTGAATCACTTTATGCATTAAATTTGGTTCCGTTCAATTTGTTAAAAGTGTCTGAATGTACTTGTATTCATAAATATTTGGAAAATATTATATATTTTTTAAAATCACCTATTCGTTTAAATGTCACTGCCTCATCGCTGTATATAGAAACAAGGATAATAACATACATTAGGTTAAAAAATATAAGTAATACAGTCATATAGGCGTTGAAAATTGACGTATTAAGCAATTAAGATAATAGATTGTCATTTTCAATATTTAAAAGAGGGAACATTTGCGTTAATGGTAATTGCAAGGTGTTAAATATTTTCACAGCTTGTCTAATTTGTCCTCATCTAAATCAAAACTCCCTTCCGTGCTAACGTTTTTACCACTTAAGACACTCAGCCTAAAACGTTTCTTTCTATCCCTGTAGTCCCGGTAAGTGGTTTTTGTGTTGTTTTTCGGGGACCATGAACTTCGATGCCCCTTTGTTTTGGATATTGTTTTTCCAAGAATGATTAGGACAATGATGAGGAGAAGTGCAGCAGCTGAGCATCCAGCAATTAATCCGATGAAAAGTGGACTTGGACCTTGGTTTTGTTCGCGGTGAGTTTCATTGGTGTCAGGAGTGGGATTGGTAGCAGTACTTGATCTGTTGGAAACAGAAAGAACGTCTTCTGTCAAGGTAGTTGAATCTCGTTGACTTCCAGAAGTTAAAGATATGGGTTCTGTTGTTGATGAAGAAAAATAATTTATTGTGTCGTTTTTAGAACTTTGATTTGACGTGGAAGACCACTGATCAGTTGGTGTAGCAATCGATTCAGCTGTTGCTTCAGAGAGAGTACTAATATCAATGTTAGGCATCGTACTTGTAAGAGTGACGGGCTCAGAAGCATTGTTTGTTTCATTTGACATTAGAGTTGTCAAAGTAGAATCCACTGTGGTTGTCAGTGGCTTATTAACGTAGATTGTCGAGTATTTTACCCGGTAGCGTTTTCCTTTGAAGAACAGTCCACAACCAATAGTTGTGCCGTTGTCACTAATAGTTATACCTGACAAGACTAGTGCATGACCATTTGGAATAGATACATGCTCTACAGATCTGTTCGTACTGAGAATAAATTGAACTGTCGGCCCATCGGATGTCGAATCAAGAATCGTAGTGCAAAAGAACGTCATTGAGGCGCCCTGTACGACAGACTGATCAACAGGAGCGATGTAAAAGGTGTTTTCTAACGGGACATCGGTCACGTAGAAGGAATCCAGTTTGCAGCTAGACTGGACATACCCTCCACATTGGTCGGATTCCGGGCCAGGGAAGTATGGACAGTATGCAATGCAGTCAAGAATGGCTCCATGGTACCTGTCAGCGCTAATGGTCACGGACGCGGTCAATGTGTGGATACCTTCATGAGTACTACTGGTAGCTCCGACTGTTGCAGTAGACCCTGACATCGTTCTTTGCCATTGTAAAAGCCATGGTGGATTACTTGTCGGTACTTCGCACGCCAGTTCGACCACCTCTCCTGCCTCTGCGAGAATATCCTGCGCCCCATTAACCGAGCAAATCGGATAGCTGAAGTTGAACGGAATAAGCACATTGATCATTATAATTGCACTCGAGTTTACCCCATTACTGCACCAATACGTCCCCGAGTCTCGTGCTGCTACAGAAGAGACGTGCAGTATATTACTGAAGCATCCTTGACTTACTTCCTCTACTAAAGCAATACGCTCATCGACGAAGGAATCTAGAATCACCGAGGTATTGGTATCATCCTGAAAAGACCAGGTTACATTGGTCATGCTTATACCAGGCGTATATCCAACAGTACAAAACAACGTTAGATTTTCTCCTTGGCTAGGAGAAACTGAATCGGCTGTAGAGACAGGATAGTCTGAGCACAGAGTCTGATATGAGACGACCAATCCTCGAACAAGACAAGTCAGGATAAGATAACCGCAGATGGCATGAATCGTTACAGAGGCATCCATGATTTTGTGTTTGGTAATCATGGCACAATACAATACACAATCCATAGAATAAATATAACTTTATTTATTGACAGATAAAAATGCTCTCCATTAAATCATGTCATCAAACTCGAAAGTAAGAATATCAAGAATATCCGCTTTTTCAAGCTAATTGGAAAAGGTATTACGTTACAACGTTATAGAATCCACCTGGATCTGGTTCTTCAAGAAGAAAATTAGTCAATATCACATCAATTCATTTCGAGAATTTCCATCTGTTACGGAGAATACCATTGTTTTGTTACAGGCTTCATGAAAGTGTCTAGCTCTCTTGATCCCCTGGCAAGCGATCTTCATTTTAAGTTAAAAACTTTAAGCTGATACAGTTGATCGTCCGTTGGCTTCGAAAGATACAAGTACTCCGTTATTGATGACGTAGTGACTACACATCTACGGTAGATCAGGGCCCAGTTATAAGCTAAGTAACGGATCCAGTCTTAGGTCATGCAATTGACATTATAGACCCATGCCGAAAATTACACAATAAGGCAATGTCCAATTGTCCACAATGTAGCCTTTACATTCTTCAGAATGAACTATCGCTGGATCTGCGCCTGAATCTCACGGATTTGAGGATATCTATACCACAATGTCCCAGTCCAACTGATGAAATGTTTTCTAGCAAGTCTGTTTAGCATCAGTATTAATCCTAAGAGCTCGAGTCACTTATCATCCAAGTGATCCAGTCAACGTCTCCCTTAAATATTTCCACGTTCATCATCATCAACAGGGATTTAATGGTACTGTGGTTTGTGTTGAAACAAAGAACACATGGAGAGCGAAAATGACGATATACATACACTTCAGAGTTACTCATAATTTTCAACGCCCTTCGCATCTGTTATACTAAACGTGTCCCCCTCCCCCAAAAGCGTGTGATTTTCAACAAAATACAAGTATAATTAGCATATAATTAGGTCTGCCATTGCAAATACATTGTCTATCTCTGCATAATTGTGGAATAACATATTCCAGATTGACTGAAATCGATTATGTTTTGTGAGAGACGCCTAGTGCGATAATGCAATCAAATTTTGAGCGTGTCATCTGGGTTGTATCGATCTTTGAGGGAATGGAAAGAAACGAGAGTCTGAAGCTCGTAAGGGGTTAACTCAATGCCAAACCAAACAGTAATGCATATCATGGTTAACCCTACAAGAGCGAGATAATGGAATGTACATAGACATGATAGTATATAGATGCCTGTTATTTGTGTCTTTGTTTCGTAAGGAATACACGTATGCGTATGCCAGATAATGTTAAGGAATTATAAAAGATAAAAAACAAACAAACTTCCGACTCGAAAAAGAGCGGAATATACATGTATAACGACTGTAATCAAAAGTTTGATTGGTTGTTTAATAACGTTTTGTCTGGAGTGTTTCAATGATTTTAAATGTTTATGTAAGTTTATTTAAACGAAAAAGATGATGAACCTTAATATTTCGAGAATATGCGGAAGGTTTTTTGATGGGTAGATCATTTGTTGGGAATTGCTAAAAATATGCATTTGCGTCCCGCCTCAGTTTATTGTTCAATAATATTTTCATTATACAGGGTGAAGTATTGACACATACAATATTCATATTACCCATATTCTTTTCTTTATATTTTAGGCCTACGGTAGTGCTGGTAAATCATCATTGATTGTTGACAATCATATTTTACAGATAAAGAGGGCCAACTACTAGTACCCCTTGCTCGCTGGTGACCATTTGTACCGTTCTGAATCAAATACCTATATAGCTGAATACAGGTATGTATAGATAAACAGAATGCAGTATCAAGAATTTGGCATGTTTCGAGATGTTTGGCTCTAAAAGATTTGGACGATCAAATATTCATACTCAGAGGTCCATTTTTAAAAAAATCACTTCACTTTAATCAAGCAAAATCGAAACCTCAATACATGGTATTATGTATGTGTTTCGATGATTGTAATTAATTCTACACCAAACTAACAAGAGATGGCGTTCCTTGGATTTCAATGATGTTAAGATTAAGCTTCCTATTTTGCAGCTCGCAATTTTGGACATAAGTACTTGGGACGACAATGTAGGATGATGCCTTTACAATCACTTATGTATGTAAATTCATATCAGCCTTCATTAATCATGCCTATTAAAAACATGACTATTCACCTCAGAATGAAGCAACTCATGCATTTCATTTATTATGGGTTGATTGAGCAGTAATGAATGCACGACTTCTCTGACAATAATACATGCACTCTCAGAAATATTCTAACCAACCGGCCAAAATTTTAACCAACCGTTGGTTCAAATATGAACTTACCAACTGTTGGTTAAACGCGTTAACAAACCCCAGTTGGTTAGAATTTAACCAATTATGTATTAAAACTTTAATAAAAAGTTGGTTAAAATATTTTAACCAACCCTAGTTGGTTAAATTTTTTAATACATAATTGGTTAATTTCTTTTTTTAATACATCATGGTTGGTTTAAAAAAAAATCAAGCGATAGACCGGACTGGACCGGCCTTTTGACAATTTGATCAAAGTATTGGTACAAATAACATGAAGAGTTATGCCTGCATTATTAGACTACATGCATTATTTGTTGGCCTAAATAGGGTAGGCCTACAGTAGCCTAAGTACTATTGGTCCAGTAGTCAGTACAATATCATTACTTCGGTTCAGACGTTAGGTCTACAATCTAGTCCAGTATCTGAGATCTAACTGGATCTAATTATAGATCTAGAATATAGAAACGAGATGCTGGCCTAGATTCTACGTTTAGATTCCAAGGTCATCACTCTTAAACCAGTCAAGTAGGCCTCATTTGACTATAATCGAGAGGTATAAAAATATTTAGGCTAAATTTAGATGCAAGTGATGGTTCTAACGTAGTTCTAATATTTAGCCAACTAAATCTATGACCTCAAGACTTAGTCCGAGACCAAGCTGGTTGGAGAGCGAAGTATTTAGATTCTAGACCGAAGCTGCATAAATTTCAGGCAAGTTTAATACCTAAGTTACTAGGTCTAACGTCTCAACCGAAATAATTAAGAACCGGTACTGGCCATGTAGTCCAAAACATAATGCATGTCAGTCCTATATCACAGGCCTATACTCTTCAAGTCATTTCTACCTACCAATATACTTTGATCAGATTGTCAAGATAGGTCCAGCCAGACCAGCAGTCAGCTTGTGTAACCCTGTTGTCGTCGCGAACAAAAATACGTGCATAATGAATAGGCGCACTATATATTACGTGTATAAATCAAAATCGCAAGATTTCTAGCGCGAGGAGCGGAGCGCGTATCTTTGTTAAATCCCCGTTTCCCATTGGTTGTTTTTCTTCCACGTGACCAATTTTTTTAACCAACTATTGGTTAAAATTGGAATTGGGCTTTTTTTAACCAACCCATGCTTTTTCACGTTTAACCAAATTGTTTTTTAACCAACTTTTCTTTTTAATACATTATTGGTTAATATTTTTTTTTACCAGCGTTCTGAGAGTGTGCACGTGTGGGCTATGACAAAAATAAATAAATAATAAATAGACAACCGTGCGCATCGGCAAGTCTGACAAAAATATTTCCTGCGAAACATGGACGCAGACCAGACGCAGAGAAGAAAACGACAGATGTGGGGTGTAACACAAAGACCTACGATTAATAAAAAGTTACGATTGATTTTTCTCGGTAGCCTCATCATCGACAGGATGCTCCAAAGTTGATGAACTTAATCCTAATTATAGCCCTTACCCGACTCTTATATCCAAATGAATATATGAATATCAGAACAACCCAAGTACATGAAAGTTCATTTCATAAATCAAGAAAAACTGAATAATTTTTGTGTGTAGCCAATGGAGATTCGAGATATGCTTTCATTAATTTCAGGCATTTTGGGGCAGAATTTAGTGCTGTAAATTATACACAAGTTGGGCTTATGTATGAACAACAACCTATGATTAACTCAATTTGGCAAAAAGATGGACTTGGGTGGTTCTTATATTCAGGTCTTCAAATCCTAATCCATGACTGTTCCTGGTTTCCAAAGGAGGCTACCGAGAAAAAAAATCAATCAAACACAGATTTTTTATTATTATACAGTGGTAGCCAAAATTATTAGAACACCCGAGGCTACACAAAGTCTATGGGATTCTCAATGCCCTAGTAGTCTAGTACATTTGCCGAAGTAAGTTTAAGGATAACTTTTTGGTGCCGACAGCTTCCATCACCTTATAGCATAGAGTCTTATACATCTTGTGATACCAAGTTTATATAGTTTCGACCATCAGGTAAGGCGCAGCTTTAAAAATCGTTGCACCATGCGCTTTCAGTTTCCCCACAGGGCTGTGTATTAAACATGTAGTACACATGCAAAAACGTGAAATGCCAATTACATATGCCTATAGCTCAAAAGGTGTTTAATCTAGACGTGTGAAATTTTGCAGGCTTGTTCATTCTTATATGCCCCAAATACATGCCAAGTTTCAGAAAATTTGGTGTCATGGGGAGGGGGTGGATTGGCCACATCCCCTGGTCGTGAGATAACCAAAATAATCCTGGCAATTTAAGGTCAAGATTATTTTTCATGAAATGAAGATATTTACTTATAAATACATACATTTTAAAGGAAATTTCATGAGTAATTCAAAAATGGTGAAAAATACACTCATTGGGAATTAAAAAATTGGGGCTCCTCAAAAATAACTTTTAAAACCCCCCACATAAGATGTTACTACTTCACCCTATTTTATTATGGATGCCATTTTTGAGATCCGCAGGAAATTTCCTTTCAGAAAATATATACTTTTGTAGGGAGAGGCTTAAAAAAAAAATAATGATAGGGGAAAGATTTTTAGATTTTTTAATTGGTGGCGTAACATAAAAAGGGCGACTTGGGGCGAGTTCCCAACGCATGGCTATGTTATTTAGTTTATAAAGCATAATGATGACATTCGGATCGGAGACATTCCCACTATTTTATAGGTATTTAAATGGTCAACTGAATGAAAATAACTAAAATCATTTAAATATGCTTGGTATTCTAATAATTTTGGCCACCACTGTATATTACTACACCTTTTACTAAAGGACCATTCTTGGTCACGTGTGTGACCGAATTTATGCAAAATCTTGACTTTAATTGGCTGTAACTCTAAGAATTTTAAAGATATGCTGATTTAATGTTTAAATCATGCTAATATATTTTGTTGGCTATCATTTGGAAATATTTTTTGATATTTACAATATGCATGTTCAAGGTCAGAGGTCAAAAGAAGTGGGTCACGTGTGTGACTTCACAGAACGGCATGATTTTGAAAGTTCAATTTCATTTTGAAATTCCTGTGAGTTTTAAAATGATGAAATGTTCTTATTGCTGTGAGAAATGCATTATGGACCTGTTAACCAAAATATACCACTGGATAAGAGTCATCTCTGAAATTTCTTTTTTTATATATTATTTCATATCGTGATGTCGGGTCACGTGTGTGACATTCTGGTGGGTCACGTGTGTGACCTATAGCAAACTGTACAGAAAAATGAATATTATATATATATATATATATATATATATATATATATATATATATATATGCAGTAAATGTACATTTTGTGCAATTATATCCACTGTGGTAAAACTTTTATGAACTCAACGCTAGTCAGTCAATGGGGTGTTTTGGTAGCTGTCAAGACTGGGGGAGGGGCGGGGAGGGAGGGGTGCCATGATGCCCCCTATGAGATCTCGGCTGTTGATCGCGCGAGCGCGCCGAAAATTTGCACGATGGTGGTGTGTGATGTAAACTACAAGAAAGCACTGTTAATTTTCCCATAATAATAATAATTTATTTTATATGAATTAATTATGCTAATTTGCGCATTGCATGAAGTCGTAATTTTTGTTCTAATTGACAAACTACAGCTTCTGGAATGCTAATTTTGTGTTTGCATAAGCCTTATAGGATTCCTAACAATTGTACTTGGAAAAAATTTGATATCGAACTAAATTCCTTGTGTATTTCATTGTTTTATGAATTTCTTATGTATTTCCTTGTTTTTTTACCATTTGTTTTGTTGTTTGTTTGTTCTTTTTGTTGTTGTTGTTGTTTTTTCGCAAAAAAATTATTGCAGAACCATTTTGGAGCATAATAATGCTAAAATAAATTAATTTCAGCCTATGAAAGTGAAAATAATCAGACCTTTACGACCGCCCCCACCCAGTGGGTCACGTGTGTGACCAATTTGTTTGCTAATTAATAATCAAATTAAAACTTGTCATGGATTCATATTTAGTGAGATGCAAGGTACATTAAATCTAGCTTTGGAGAAATAATAATAATAATACCAGAGCCATGGTTAAGACGGGGCATAAACTTTTTGTGTTTTCTGGTCACTTTTGTGACATTTTGAGGCCAACTAATTTCCAGGGCTGATTATCTTAATAGGGTACCCGTAGGGAATACCGGACAGTAGGGAATACCGGACGGTCACCACATGTCCAGCCCTAGCTGCCAACATAAGATGAACTGAGTTGAAATACCGGCATCTATTGGTCAGGTGGTCTGTCTGGGAAGGTTGAATGCTGTATTCGACAACAACAAGTGAGAAATCTCCGAGAAAACTACCACAATCTGTCAAGGTAGGAAAATTTGCAGCCTGAAAAATGGCCTGATGTAAAAATTGACATTTTAGAGAATGTGATGGTATAAAAATAGAATTTGGGCATGACCTATATTTCATGCATTATGGACATGTTTGGAGGGTGGGCCAAACGTGTATGGAGTGTATAAACTGTACAAAGCCTGTGTATTGGGATGGTAGTGTGTTGAAAAGTGCTAGTCAGTCATTTTTTTGTGTAGTGAATACCGGACACCACATGGACGGTTGTTTGTTTTACTTCCGGGTTGAGTTGCTAAGCATGTAGATCAAATAGTAAGTTGCATATATAATGTATTATATTTATTTATTAAATTGTTTGACAATTTTGAAATGTCTATTTCTCTTTATTATTATTGTGATATGTTATGATCTACACGAGATATAAAGTTATTCTGAGTGTTTTGAAATTTTGTAGTAAAATGCATATAATCTTCTAAAAATGAATAATGTTATAAAGAATCAATACAAACATGTTAAGTTGATGGTTTACATTCAAATCAGTGCTTCCAGACAGATCTTTATACCAAAAAAAGGGTAAAAACATACTGTCCGGTATTTCCTACACTGTAGGGAATACCGGACAATTTACGCTGACGTCATTATTTGCATATAACTGCCTCACCAAATATTTGATTGCCTCAATTTTTTGGGAAAATAAAGTTGAATGATGTAGCTAAGCAATGAGAATCTTTTTCTTTTGTGATTTTATTGTTTTCATGTGCTAATTAAGCAAATGAGCTTAAGTGGCCGGTATTCCCTACATCTACCCTATAATCAATTTAACAACATTATTTTTGGGGTTAGATTAAAAGGAATAGAGGTAATTAATAATATAATGACTGTAATCTAAGTAAGGAAGTCAACATATCCATTCTAGTCAGGGTTTTAAAAAATGATATTTTATTTACCGTTTTTCCATTTAATTATCATTTATGTTAATCTATGCAAATGAGCATGAACAATTGCAAAAATCACGAAAAAACATCAGTTCATGAAACTTCAGACATTGCTCTATTTGAATATGCAGCTTAAAATCAAAACGTAAAAATTTATTTTGTCCCCAAAAGGTTCACTTTTCAAAGAATGGCCGAATAGCTTGGTCCCTTTTTTTTAAGGCATGACCATAGTTGGTCACACACGTGACCCGTGGGTCACGTGTGTGACCAATTTCAAAGTTAATTAATAACTAAATTAAAAGCTATCATGGCTTCATATTTGGTGAGATGCAAGGGACATTATATCTAGCTTTGGAGAAAAAATTGTAATAATAATAGAACTATGGTTTTTGGGGGGCGTTAACTTTTCGTGTTTTTGGGTCACGTGTGTGACATTTGATGGCAATTACTTTCTTTAGTTAATAATCTTAAAACAATCAGTTCAACACCATTATTTTTCAGTTAAATTTAAAGGAATGAAGTCTAAAAAAGGGTATAATGACAATAATCAAAGTAAGGAGACCAGCATATACACTCAAGTCAGGTCAAACAAATGATATTTTACGTAACATTTTTCTATTCAAATTTGTTGCATGTTAATTTATGCAAATGAGCATGAAAAATTTGTAAAATTAAGATAAAAAAAGCATTTCATGAAACTTCAGACAATGCTCTATATGAATATGCAGCTTAAAAAGAAAAAGGAAAAACTTTATTTTTTCCAAAAAAGGTTCACTTTTCAAAGAATCGCCCTAAAACAGAAACGTATGAATATCGCAGAAATTGTTCCACGACGAATACAAACAACCTGCATGCAATGCAAGCTTAGTTGCGCGCACTTGTCACGAAGCTGGGACTACCGCATTACAGGGGTCAAAGTCTGTATGAGATCATGGAGATAGTAACATTAAAACTCGAGAGGTGTTACAGAGACCTCGAAACGATTTTTTTTTTTTTAAACTCTAAGATTCATTTTAAAATGCTCTTTGTTGTATTACTCAAGAAAATCGTATCACTTCCCCTACACTGGCTCCATTTACTGAAATGAATCGGAGTATATTTTTCCTTGAATATACCGGCAAATATCCTTTTAAGCAACTATGTATACTGAGAGCGGGTTATTTCCCCAACACTTGCTCGAATGTGATGACTTATTCCAAAGGAAACTTGTTGTCCTTAAACTTTACATTTTAAGATTACAGGTTGTTTTATTACTTTTTTTTTCCTTCTTTTCCTGTTCCTCTATGATCATTAACGTATACATTATACCGGTATATATGGAGTGCTAAATGCAATGGCCAATTTGCCTACATTAGATTTAGTTAAGATTGCAATCTGACGATTTACCTTATACTCCTGTGTGGCGTTAAGCAAATTTGTGTAAAATGGTTTGCCTAATTGGTAATCATGTAATACCTAAATTGATGGGGTTTGAACTCTCCCAGCCGAGATTTTAAACGCATTTAAACACACTCTGTAGCCTATTCAAATTACACAAACATGCACAATGTACATGATATATAATTCCACATATCATCATGATCATATTCAAAACTACGTAACCTTCACACAAAAGACACTGCGAACCCTTGATATAAAACATAATTATTTCGGAGCCGTCGGTTGAATAGATTTATTGAATCAAATTTTTAAAGGTCTGTTGGAGAACATACATATAGGTGCGCCTCAGAATTGCACTGGGAACGAATTTAGGTCAAGTAAAGGCAATAGATAAAAAGATACACTACTAGATGGTATTTTTGTAGTATGCTCGGCATCGGTGATATCAGTAGCATAAATCATTCTTACTTTTTATTTGTTAATTGCTGTAGTAATCCCAAAAGGCAACTCTCGAAAGTCAGGAGAAGAAGGAAATAGTAACGATTAAAATATTAAAACATCAACCAATGTAGCTCTCAACATGGTGATTTTTAACAATTATATTGATTTCCAAAACGTAAAACAGGGGGATTGGTAAGCGCAAGCTTATACCATTTACAGAAAAATGCAGTTTGCTCCTGTTTCGTCAAGAATTTTTGCTCCTGGGGGCCGTACCACGGAACCGTGATAAGTCTAAGTTCTTGGACAACCCATTGAAACGCGTGTTAATCATACAAAACGTGTCCCTATGGGTTGCCCAAGAACTTAAACTTATGACGGTTTCGTGGTACGCCCCTAAGAGTCTTAAAACGCCTCGAGTTGTGTTACACAAATGCTTGTGTTATCAAGGAACTCATCGATACTCTTCGTATCGAAGTTCTGTATGCCTGAACTTTTTTTCAGAAGTTGTTCTTTTTTTATTTGAAGAGTCTTTGTATAAACCTGTCAATGCATTTGCGCAGCTACAAAAGACCTAAGGATGACACGGGTCCTAAACATACTTGAAGGCATAGTGCGATCGTGTGAGCTAGGAGCTAGTGTAGACAGAACCCCAGAATGATCAGGTAAATTATGATTTTTGTTTTCTTGTTTTTAATTAGTAGCATATATACATGATAATGTAAGGTGACGGGTTAAGTCACACCATTAGCATGATTAGACAGGGATCCCAACTGACACAAATCCTGCAATTCGCGGGAACATAGGCTCCTATTCTGGAAGGCGTACTAAAGCTAGTAGACCTACTAACTTTAGTCACCCTTCGAGAATACCGATTTGATAGTTAATAGGTGTGTCGTCTATCTGGTGCGTGTCTGGTTGTTGAATGACTGAAATCAACATACCCGGATCGCAAAATAAAAAGTATTTTAGGTTACTATATGGTGTGTATACATGTCCGCATCGAAAAGAGGCAACCCATTTCCAGGTAATGTATTTTAGATATTTATTTCTATCGTATAATAGAAAACAAACTCCTTACCTCTACAGTGATGCCTTTCGTGATTCATAAATATGTTATGCATAACAATATAAATCGCAAATGAAGGCGATATGTACAAAATCCATTTCCAAGTTTTTGTCAAAGGATGAAAGACTGAGAGGATGAGTTTGAAGGAGTCATACATCATCGCAAGCAATCCTATTCAGTGCTGTGGGACAGCATGAACAGTATTCACTCAGTCTTCTTTCATTTTCTTATAACTTGGAAAATGGATTGTGAACCTGTCATCTTCATTAGGAATTTGCAATTTTACTTTACACTTATGATTCAAGAAAAGTATCATTGGGAAGATGAAGATTTCTTCTTTGATTATATGTTACATACTGTATGAACAGAGCTCGGAATATGGGTCCTCTAAAAATGGATTACCTTTTTTTCTATAGGTAGATAGATAGGTTTGTGTCTTGTGAGTGATGATTGATATTGCTGAAACAATATATTCATATCCTTCTCAATCATGCACGAAATGTAAATCCCATAAACAAAAATTTCACTCAGCAAACCCCAACTCATCACAATTGATCATTAATTCTTCATTTATCTTAAATTTTGTAAGCTCCAAATGACTTTCCCCTGACAAACTGGAAGGCCCATTCCTGCACACCCTAATGTCCATACAAAAATAAATAAATAAAATAAGCACGAACAGAGAACTTGTAACACCGTGAATGCAATCTCACCTAGTTTACGAAGCCCTTTTCATGCTGACGTTTTCATTTTGACAGGTTCCTGCCATGGTCCATGCACAGCCCAAGAACTCCAGTTCCAGGTTAGGCGAACATCTCTATCATCTGAATCTACCCTCTAGGTGACACCTAAAAGACAGTTGACAGAAGCCATCGAATTGAAATAAAAATGGCGACAGGTTGTTGCAAAAAGTTTCTTAAAAACATTACGAGAACGAAGAAGACCTTAATGGATGGACAGCCACATGACTCTCAACTGCAGCAGAAGCTGAACACCCTCGAGCTCACTCTTCTAGGGATCGGTGCTATGGTTGGTTCAGGCCTCTACGTGTTGTCTGGTGTAGTAGCGAAGGAGATATCCGGTCCGGCTATTGTAGTGTCTTATATCATAGCAGGGATTGTGGCTCTTCTGGCAGCCATTTGTTACGCAGAACTCGCAGGAAAGGTTCCTCGAACTGGTTCCGCGTATACTTTCATTTATGTTGCACTCGGTGAGTTCTGGGCTTTCTTTATCGGATGGAACTTGATGTTGGAATACATCATATCAACTGCTTCAATTGGTATATCCATGAGCCGTTACATAGATAATCTGTGTAATAACGCTATCTCCAACTTTACTATTGAACATCTTATGGGAGGACAAATCTGGCAAGGCCGTTATTTTGCAGAGTATCCCGATTTTCTAGCGGTAGCGATCGAGATTTTCGTGAGCATCTTTGTCATACTAGGTGTGTCAGTTTCTTCTTGGGTTAATGGTATATTTCTTTCCATCAACACAATCGTTATACTGATTATTTTCTTCGCAGGTATTCGCTTTGCTGATGTATCAAACTGGACAGAGGATGGGGGATTTGCTCCCTATGGTGTAGAAGGAATCATTGCCGGTGCTGCTACTCTCTTTTACTCTTTCATAGGATTTGATACAATAGCCATGTGTAATGAGGAAGCAAAAAATCCGAAGAAAAGCATTCCCGTATCCACCTTCGTGACATTCTTCTTTGCAATCAATGCGTACATTATGGCATCACTGTCGCTGACACTAATGGTCCCATATACCCAAATCGATGTCAATGCCACCTTCCCCGATGCCTTTGCTCAACATGGTGTGGTCTGGGCAAGGTGGGTAGTTGCCATTGGCGCCATCAGTGGTTCGTTCACTACGCTCCTGACCGCTGTTTTCGCAATGGCTCGTTGTTTATACGCCATGGCAAGTGACGGACTGCTTTTTGAATTTCTTGCAACAATAAATACAAGGACCAAAATACCCATCAATGCAGCAATCATCTCATTGTCCCTTTCTATGGTTCTGACGCTGTTCTTCTCTCTTGAACAACTCGTTCACTTTCTTTCCATCGGAACGCTAAGTGCATATGCATTCGTGTCAGGGGCTCTTATCGTTTTGCGTTACCAACCCTTTCAGCCAAATTTAGAAGACATAGACGCAGAACTTGTGCATTATCCAGCTAATTTAACATCAAGAGACGCAACAGAAGCCTCTGCATGTATTAAGAATATCCCTGAGGACATTTCTAATGGCAACCAAATTGTAAACTCAAATGATGATCAACAGAGGCTTTATACAAATCACCATGGCCCTTCAATAGATCATCAAACACCGACCATTATTGGGACACTCAAAGAACAGTACCGAAGCATCCCTATCATCAAGCAGTTAGCTCGATTCGCACCAGGTCATTGTGTAGTGGTTAGTTTAGTCCTCTCGGTTATCTGCCAAATATGTGCACTAGGGATTGCAGTACATGGAACCAGCTACCTCATAGCAGGAGACTGGTGGACCATAGGTCTTCTTGTGTTCTTTGGACTGGGTGCTCTTCTGTGTCTTCTAGTCATTCCTTTGCACCAACAGGAGAAAGTATCAGATGATTATTTTAGTGTGAGTATCGTATTTGCATTTAAGCAGGGAACGAATCTATTTGGTTTGGGCTATGGTCTTTTTTAGGACGTAAATTTCTTTGATAACAAAATAAACCTCATTACGAAGTCCCTTGGATAGAACTTAAATCAGCAGACCACCTTGTCTCTCAGCTGTTAGCACTCAGGTGAAATGGAAGCTAAATCGCGTATATTTCCTATTTTACAAGCCTTTATGTATGTGGTACATTTCATTTATAGATTTTTTAAAAAATAGATTCTGAAAGGATAAATTTCCCAGGAGATGAGCAGATCCCATTACAAAAGGGGAGAAAACACCAAAGCGGCAAATTACTAGTGAACGAAAATATATCTTTAAAAAATGCTTTATATTTCTATCAAAACTGTTTATAAATTGTGCGTTTTTGTACACGTTTACTGAAAATTGTGGGAGCTGAAGCTCTAACATTTGAATAAAATGAAACACTTTTCTGTCACACATAACCTTTTGACATTATAAGGGTACTATTCATGGGCTTAAACTTTTTATTTTCCCGGGTTCTATATGTGACCCATCACTTCAAAACCACCAACGAGTAGCCAAAATTAATATTTGAGCTTTCTGTGTTTTAAGAAAGTAGAGATTCCAAGCATTCTAATGATACCAAACACTTGTTGTTTCCAAAAAACAAATCTAAATACCAAATTAGAAGAAGAACTAATCAATGCTTTA
Source organism: Paracentrotus lividus (assembly GCA_940671915.1). Lineage (NCBI taxonomy): Eukaryota > Metazoa > Echinodermata > Echinoidea > Camarodonta > Echinidae > Paracentrotus > Paracentrotus lividus. Next base: position 31,822,757 of record CALNVZ010003431.1, on the reverse strand, counting down.
CTATGCAGGGGAAAAAAGTTTCTCCTCCTGTTTTCTCAGTTGTTCTACAAAAGACTTTTTTTGAGGCGGCGGGTCACATTATGAAGAGCTTACATGCAAAATGGACTAAATCCACTTTTAATGAAAATTGAGTTATTGATCTTCAGGTACCTACGTGTCTTTGAACAAAAGTATTTTCGTAAATGTTGATTGCAACTGTAAGAAAATGCATTTTGTACTTTCCTTTTTCCATAGACGCATGTACAAAATCTGGTTTAAAAAATGCCATTTCCTCTGAAGTTATAAAAGTGGATTTAGTCCCTTTTGCATGTAAGCTCTTCATAAAATCTTTACAACCTTTTCTCTATACAGGTGAGGTTTGTTCCTTTGATACCGTGTGCAAGCATCTTTGCAGATATTCTTCTCATGATGAAACTTGAACCTTTGACCTGGCTTCGATATCTTATTTGGCTAGTTGTAGGTGAGTCGTTTTTTGTTTTTGTTTTTGTTTTTTTTTAATTCTTTATTTCTATAATGGTTTGTTATTTATGTTCCGGCAATTTCCTACTGCTATACGTTATAGTGATTGTATTCGTTACGCTGTGCACTCTTGAATAGGTGGGGCAAATGAATGACCTTATTTTCGGCAAAATAGTGTCCTGTTAATAGTTTGGTTAAATTTTGTCCAGCTGATGTCGGGTTATTACACTTATGGTTGGACTTATTAAAAGTGCCTAACAACTGATGACCAATCAAATTTACCCAATCTTCAATTTGTCCAAATATTGTTTAATTTACTCTTTTAAATTCATTGCTCAACAAATGCACCAAATAATAACTATAACTATGTAATATTCTTTCCCAATTTAACCAATATATTAACAATCAATTAAACTACTGCTTCTTCTACAATTTTCCTACATACGAGAATATGATGCAAGTCTAACAGAGTGTAAAATGCTGTTATTTTGGTTATACTTATTGCAGGTTCAGTTTTGTATTTCGCTTATGGATACAGTCACAGCAAATTGGCGGAGAAACAAAGGCAGGTTGGCGCAAATGGAGCTACAGGTTCATATGGAAGTATGCTACTACACCAGGACTAGCTACGCACCGTTACTTGTGAATTGAATTCACTATTCCCAATTGCACTCGATACAAATTATTATGTATCAGAACCATTTCATCCGTCGGTGACATTGTACCTTGAAATGATAAATATATTTTAGCACGTATCCATGGCAACCCAATTTTTGGCATCATTTGGCACATTCAATGGTACCCTTCACTAAAAAAAAAAATAAAAAATAAAAAAAGTTCAATATTTCTCATTATTAATTTTTTTTTGCAGGCGGTCTAACTTGAATTTTTTTAAAAACTCCGGCCGTGACAAACTGATCACGCTCATCACACGATCGGTCGGATATTTCCCAAGGGACGCGTTTTATTGGAAGAGTTGGCAATGACATGAAAGAGCGACTTTAAATCAATCTTAAAGGTACATTCCCTGATTTGCATGACCGCTTAAATCAAAGCACGATTAAACTGGACGGTGTTATTTGTCTTTAACAAACAAGTTATAATAGCATATACATCACCAATCGAGGAGAAGTTACATCAGTTTATCACCAATAGTTTTTGGGGGTAAAAATTATTCCATTTAACATTAAACAATTATTTATGATCATATGGACAGGACATGATAGCTCACTTGGTTAGAGCGCCCGTAAAAAGGTTTCACTATAAGAGTAGCTCATTTTCTATCCGTTGATACAAAGTTTAAACTTGTGCTGTGATGGATGACTGAACACTAGGGCTTTAAAGAACAGGAGTCAAATTTGCCATCCCAGTTTGGGCAAAAGCAACCCTTGAAATTTAATATTCCCAAGAAACATTAATGTTGTACCCTTGTGAGTGGATTCATGATCAGAAAGTAAGCGTTGCTCTTGCCAAAACTTGGTACAAGCTCATTTTGACAGAAGTTTTCTTTTGTAAGCTCGTGTGTCCGTCATCCATGACAGCATGCTGTTTTTGCAACAAAATAAAAATAAAATCAAAAACACTTTGTAACAAGTTGACATTTTAATCAGACACAGCTATTATTGGATTAATATTGACGCCAGCTTGTAGCGTATTTGCGATTGAATAAAACCCAAAATAAGCCATCTCTCAAATAAGCAATGACATAAATACAATAAGCATATGATAATGATATATGATAATATGATACATGTTAAATAACTGTTATACCTTATAAATTATAAAGTGCCATTCATCTCTATAAATAATATAATTTAAGGCGAAAAAGTACTGACCAACACTCCCATTGACTGAGTATTAGAAATAGTAAGTTTTTAGATATACCTTTGGATATATGTTTCTTAATAATAATAATGATACACTGAATAAATTAGCCCATAATGTTATTTGTAGAGGCAGACTATTTTCAGGGAAAATATACTTGTTTTGCTACTTGGTAACATAATTATTGCGATGTGAATGAATCATGAGGTGAATCAGACTATATAATGCTCAGAATGTTGCATTATGGGTAAGGAATCTGGGCAGACTTCAGTAGTTGAGGACTTGTACATGGCTGCTGGTTCGTATTGGCTTTAATATTCATTATGAAAAAATGAGCAAAGAAAATGGGGTACCATCGGGATTCGAACCAGAGACCTCCTGGTTACTAGTCAGGCGCTCTACCATCTGAGCTATAGTAAGCCCCGGATGGGTTCGTCCCTAATACCCTTTTACTCTTCAATGCTCGAGTGGTCAGAAGCTATAGAAACCTGGCATAAACCCGAAGGATAGAAATCAACTTGGAGTAAATGTGAGGGATCACGGTGAAGTGAGGCAGCTTTTTAAATATAAGTTTTGAATATAAATGAAGAAAACTGACCAGAAATATATAATATGGCTTACTATAGCTCAGATGGTAGAGCACCTGACTAGTAACCAGGAGGTCTCTGGTTCGAATCCCGATGGTACCCCATTTTCTTTGCTCATTTTTTCATATTGTATATTTCTAGTCAGTTTCCTTTCGTATTGGCTTTAATATTCGTTCCACTTCTATGAATAAATGCTGATTTCAATAATGCATCCATCAATCATTTAGTGATAGTGGTATATTACTTCGTAGAAACTTCTTTGAGACGGTTCCTTTGAAACGGCTTTGAGACAGTTTTGAAAATTGTCGCCGAGACGTCACGGAGACGTCTCAGAGACGTATACGCGACAGGGAAAAAAGTACCGGAGACGTTTCAATACTTTTTATCCGTCGCAGAGACGTCTCCGCGAAGTGAGATACAGCCATTAGATTATCAGCCCTGAATTCCTACGCAACCTTATTTTCGTGTCCTTTCTAAAAGTGTGCAATGCTCACTCAAACAGGAATTATTTTGAAAGTTTTTGGTGTCATGATAATAGTTGAGGATGTGTGCTCTCTGTCATGTGAAACTTTCATTACAAAAAAAAATATATAAAAACAAAACAAAACAACATAGTTCTACATTTTTCATTTGGCAGCCATTTCAAAATATATACATATATTCAAATTAGAATTAATGTTTTTTTTTTGTTTAGGGATGTACTATATAATCCTACCTTAAACCTAGACCCGGCATAAATCCATATTGTAACCGTAACACTACATTCGTTTTATAAGACGAAATAAAGCGGGTGATTTGTTTGCGGGCCAAATGCCTTGTCATCCTGCGTAATATGCACTTTCAACAAAAAAAAAGTGTAAACCGTGTATTCAAGACAAATTAGAATCCATCTCATAAGTTCAGAAGTTCAGTATTCCTCTAATCTAATTTGTACTTCCATACGTCGTAGGGTGTTCAGTTGATGTATTGCCATGGTTACCATTATCCGGGGCATCGTTATGTAATCTTTGTCTTGATATCCTCCCAGCTTTGCTATACCGATATCCGTATGCCAAGTAGATGATCAAACCTAAAGAGAAAATAATAAATGAACAGTTATTGCTTTACAATTCGTGCTTATTTGGATTACTAGACTAGTTCATATAGTCCTACTTGAAAAGACTCCAATATCTATTTTATTTCTATTTGTCCCAAACACAACCACAAAAAATTGCTTAAGGTTGTGTGGGGTCAAATATAGATTAGTTAGCGTAATTGCTAGCTGCACTAAAATTCTGAATTGTGATCTGTAGTTTGGTGACTATATTGTACACTTTGAATGTGTGCTATCTGTGACATTTATTAATTTTTCTAAAGATGCACAGTAAGACAGGATTGTCTCAATTTATGCCGAAATTGATTGAGTTACTCATCTCGATAGTAGTTAGTAATATGTGGTTATAATTAACCGATCAATAGATCATTTTTGTTAGTTAGTTTTGTTTTGTTTTGTTTGTTGTTCTTGTTGTTTTCGTTGTTGTTTTTGTTGTTGTTGTTGTTGTTTTTTTTTGGGGGGGCAATAATATATGTACACATTGTATACGATACAAAGATACACTTTTAAAATGCCCATCAGATACAATTTCCCATCGACTTCCATTTGGAGACAAAAAAAATATATTATGCGATCCTCAAGGATAGCTGAAACTATTATTCTACCCTTTTCTTTCTACCATATGCTATCAATAAGTCTACCATATTTTCAATGTTTATTTCAGTGAGAATTGTAAAGGTTGGAAAATTAGGTTTCGCAGGAATTCACTTGCATGAAAACCGCTAGATTTACCACGGATCTATACACCAGGCTCTCAAAACAACTTCCATATTTAGTAAGCGATTAAACAGAGAGATATACCATTACTCATGTAAAACGTTCTGTATTCAAGGCCCATGTTATTCACTATTTATCATGAAATCATTTAAAACAACAGGTAATTCCTGCTATAATCAACATTTTGACGTGCCTTACAACAGAGGGCACTGTTTTAACATTTTTGTATTTCTTGGTGCCATTTGCATGACGAGACTTCCAGCTATCAATTTAAATGATTCTGTTATTGGATGGATTAGAAAAAAAAAATCTAGTACCATTTATAAAGTGTTTAATTTTATAGTTGTTGCTTTTTAAAGTTTAGATAATTTCTTCTTTATTGTTATCATTTTGGAAGGGGGAGGGGTAATTATGTGGAACGTTGAAACATACCAAAGACGAATAATACTCACCAACTGCCACCCAAACTATGAAACGAAGCCATGTTATCGCTCTGAGTTTCAGTAGTAGCATAACATTGACGAGTATACTCAACCATGGAAATAAGGGAACAAATGGGACCTGTAAAGTAAATGTGGACAGACCATAAAAGTACTGTAATTAAAAAAATATTTTGGACAAACGCAGGGTTAATGGTACTGAGAATATATAAATTACTTCTATCTCTACAGACAGGCGGTGACTTGCCAAATTATTACTGAATAGGCCGTTTTATAAATTCGTTTTAAACTGTCACAAATTGTGCATTTCATCAAATTTCATCAAAGCTTAGTCATGTTAAGAAGAATGAAAAAGACAAGAGCTAATTATTGTTTAGAAATGACAGTGTGGACCTAAAATGGTTGCTTATTATGATTATCAATGAATTAATTTATGTAGTCTTTTAACGTGTCTAATGATAATGTAGGATAAGCGTTTTGGGTCAAAGAATCCGCTTATAACATAACACGAATTGTCGTTTCATAATAAGGATTGACATTTCTATATTTTCCTTGAAACAGAGTAAAAGAAAAACAAAAACCAACAAATAACAAAAAAAAAAAAAAAAAAAAAATTACTTACCCTGTAGTAGTCCTGTGTATCTACATTCTGGTAGTGAAGTGTGATGACTAGAATGTTAGAAATAGTACAGACGATGGAAGAAGATCAGAAGAAGTATGGCCCATGCCTCACCAGCCACAATATCTCTGCTTCCATACTCAACCAGAGCTAGAGTGGTGCACTGGAAAGAAAATGGAACCCCAGAGACTGGAATCTTGAACTGCTACCTGGTTTAAGGCCGTGCCTAGCTCGCGCAGAACAGGTACTGATCGAAATTGGTGTTTGAGAGTTCCTGGTACACCTGCGGACATTTGATCAAGCAGTTTTGAGTTATCATTCTTAGCCTGTTCTGCAGGTTGTTCAGCTTCTGGAGTTTTCATCTCTAACTCTAAAGCATCAGTGTCTGTTGTTACATTATCTGGTCCATATCGAAGCAAGATAACCGCTGCTGACACAAAGGCATATCCGAGCAGAACGCCAATAGACAGAAACTCTACAAGCTGAGATAGGGTAAAGAACATGGCTGGTACGACTACGAGAACCATAGCCAGGAGAACAGCATAAACAGGCACTTGGGTGTGACTGTTTACCGTACTTAGACATTCAAAGAGGAGGCCATCGGAAGCCATTGCGTAAATTGATCTGGGTAGGCTGTACAGACTCATAATAATAGTTGTAAACATGGCGGAGAGGGCGCCCACACCTACCATCCATCTCGCCCATTCTATACCAAGCTGCTGAAAGGCAGATGCGAAGGCCGACGCTTCATCCAACTGCGTGTAGGGAACCATGAGAGTAAGTACAGCAGAGGCCAGAATGTAACACAGACTGGTTACCGAGATGGCTATGAAGGTAGCTCTTGGGATGCTTTTCTTAGGATCTAGAGTTTCCTCATTGGCTACGGCGATGGTGTCAAAACCAACGAACGAAAAGAACAAGGTAGCCGCACCAGCGATCACACTCGACGGTCCGTTAGGGACAAAGCCTCCGTAATCCTGCCAGTTTTTGATATCGGCGTTTATGAACCCCATCACGACGATGATGCCGATGATGATCAGGTTGACGACCATGAAAACAACAGTGAGACCTAAAGACACCTTAGCCCCCGATGCGACAAATATTGAGATGAGAATAACCAACAGGGCTGCGAATATATTGGGATATGGTGCTATATACGGAACGTCCCACAGCTGACCTCCCATTATAGTTTCAACGGTGTAGTTTCTTATTGAATAACCGGTCAAGGAATCCAAATAGCTCATGAATGAGGAGGATACAGAGGCTGCAGATATAGCGTACTCAAGAATCAAGTTCCAGCCGATTAAGAACGCCCATACCTCTCCAATGGCGATGTATGTGAATGTATACGCCGATCCAGTCCTCGGGATTCTACAGGCAAACTCCACATAGCACAGCGCGGACAGTATCGAAGCAACGGTTGCAATGACGTACGAGATGATAATGGCAGGTCCTGTCACTTCTTTGGCTTCTACTCCACTGAGCACATACAGACCGGCTCCGATCATGGCACCTATCCCCATGATGCTCAGCTGGAAGGTGGTGAGAGACCTTTGCAGGGGAGTCTCGTACATCTCTTCATCGCTGCCAAGATGTTTCCTTCGGCTGATGTCCGCAAAAAAGTTCCCACAGCAAGCCATAGTGACAGTTTTATGAAGTACGGTAAGGAAAAACCTATTCCCGCAGAAGCACGCAGCAGAGGTCAATGATATACCTGGAACGAAATGGATGAATAAGGTGTCAGTGCAACATACAGCATATCAACAAAATTTCTTAAAGTTACCGAATATGATCTCAAATACCCCGTCACACAATCCCCACCATTGTTTAATGGGTCTGCTATTTAAAAAATGACAGAGGAAAAATGGTTGAGGTAAAAAGCGGCAGAGATTAAAAAGTATGATAGAGGCAAAATCGACAGAGGCAGATTCGAAATTAATTGCGGTATAGACTTATGAAAGTATGTCCTTCACATTATCAAATATTGATTTTTATCTTTGCCATTTCAACCTCAGACATTTCTGTCTCTGACATTTTGACCTCTGCTATTTATTAATTTGACATTTTACCCGCTGAAATTTTACCATTATATCGTCTAATTGCCACTTTACCTATTTACACCTGGGCGTGAGCAAGTTCATAGTTGGTCCATGGTTTTAAAAAAGCAAGCTTTTCATTTGTTTTCACCAAAATATAAGGCCGACTGCATGTGATAAGATTGCATATACTTGTTATGGCGCAGTCACATTTACGACGCATGGCCAATGCGTAGTATGCACTGGGTGTGCGTTACTCATTCGTCGAGCGCGCTTAGCAAATGTTGCGCATTCGTTGCGTATTTTGATATGTGTTGTCTATATGTATACGGTCTGTGTGCGCATTGTCGGCAATTTTTACAAATTTCAATGCGCTGGTTTTCCGTTGTGTACATGTGACTGCCGCATAAATATAATCACATTCAAACCCCATTCCGAATCTATGAAGAACTGGCGATGCGTTACATGAAAGGGTTACTCGAATCCCTTGAAACTACTGCGCATGGTACGTCCCATTACCCAAAAAGAAAAAACAAAACAAAAACAAACAAACAAACAAACAAAACAACAACAACAACAACAAGCAAACAAACAAACAAACAAAAACAACAAAAACAACAACAACAACCAAAACAAAAACACCAAAAAAAGATAATTGTACGTAACGCTAGGAACATATCTCTGCTAAAATGCAGAATGGGGTAACTTGTAGATTATTGGGGGAACAAAGACACACACACACACACAAAAACACACACACACACACATACACACACAGGCGCGCACGCACTACAGTTCCTCTAACTTGGTTGAATTGATATCTTGTGTTTTCACACACAAATGAAACGTTAAAAAAAAAAAAAAACGTATTTCATAGTACCCAAGGTTATTGTTTCAATTGTGAAATTGTAGACGCCAACATTGAAAGGCACTGTGAAAGGAAATAAGTCGACCAAAAAAGAGTGAGGAAATCACTGCCTTTACACCCGTAGGCCTAAACGGGAACACCGTGGGCTAACCATTGTTCCCGTAAGCCTAGGCATGTATACAATTTACTGCTAATGGATATTATTTTTTTCTTCAATAATTACCTTGATTGATGCTTGATGTAGTTTTCTGGTATCATTTTGGTATAATCAGATCTGGTAGATTATAGGCATAATATAACATTGCTATTCCCTCAGTTATTCTACGTGTTCCGCCTAACGTCGACTTTTACTGGTTAACGGAATTTTTTTCGATCATTATACATCTTTGGGAAGCAACTACCCATGCATTTTATACCTATTGTTCATGAACTGGGACCAAAAAAAAAACCTTTTCAGAGTTGCATTTCACTTGTTCACCCAAGAAAGCAATATTGTGTGTGTAAAGTGCGTCACCGAAGGCTGCGGCGAGTGGCTGCCAGCTCAAGCGATAAATAAATGAATGAAAAAGAGTGCGACCACTTCGATCCCTATAAGGACGACCAGTTGTGATCATACCAGGAACTTTCTCATTTCCCTTTAAACCACGCCCTCCCCATTCCTCACGCCCAGCCAAAAGCCTATGTTAGATCCAGGATTTCAAAGAAAGGGGCTTGAGATTTCAAAAAAAAGTTTCCTCATTTAAAAAAAAAAAAATCTATTTATATATTGTTTACTTTACATTGGTCGAGTAAAAAGGCACTCTTAGATATATTTTCACGTCACGTCAGCCTCACGTCAGCCTTGTCGTTACCATCTTTTTTTCTCAGATTTTGTCGGTCCAAAATCTCATCATCAACAAATAAGGAAAAGGGGCAGGGTTAGTCATTCACTCAAGTCAGTCATCCATAAAACAAACGAAAAATCAAAATAATAATTTCAAAAAATGTGATGCACGTTTAAGATACACCCTTGCTGAGTAGAGGATATGGTGGTTTAGAATAAATGTTAATTTTTTATTTATTTATTTTATTTATTTCATTTCGTAAAGCAGAATTCGATGAAGAATTGCTGGATGCATGATAATGTCCCTGCAATATGACATAGAACGACCAGCATAAAAATCAAATTTATTTTTAAAGCCGTTGAAGGTTAAACTGAGAAGTCTGCCAACCTTGAAATTGGAGGTTCACAATGAGGGGGGGGGGAGAATAAATGGCGAAGCAGGGACAAATAAGGGTAATCATATTGAAAGAGGACACCGGCTTAATTGATCAGTATTTGAAGAAATGTCAATGTGATTAGAGAAAAACTTTAATTTAATATTTGATTCCAAGGTTTGTTTTTAAAAAATATCAATATTTTGCTTTTTCAATTCACCCTGTCAGGAAATGAGTGAAACTTTTAGTTTGATTATGTCGGGAAAATGATTTACACAAATCATACTCCGATTGCATTCCGGTATCCCTCGCTCTCTCTCTCTCCCTCTTTCTCTCTCTCTGTCTCTCTTCTCTCACACACACACACACACACACATACACACACAAACACTCACAAACACACACACTCACACAGCTACACACACACACACACACACACACACACCCTCATACACAACCTTGCTCTTCTCTCTCTATCTCTCTCTCTCACACACACACATACACACACACACACACACACACGCACTGCAGTTCCTCTCACTTGGTTGAATTGATATCTTGTGTGTGTGTGTGTGTTTCGCCATTGAATATGTATGACAAGAGGAACACCATCAACAACAACACAATTCTAAGATTTTAGCACAAAACTTTTACTGCTCTCATTTGTGTAAATCTATAATCCGTCTATTTAGTAAATAATTTCATTATGAAGAGCTTCATTCCAAAACGCAATAAATCCGTATGCATTTTACAAGATTGCACCTGGCACAACGGATAACATTCACAATATCGTATTCCTTTTTTTTTTATTGAAAAAAAACACCCATATTTTTCATTCCAAAAGAGAGAACAATGTGAGGGATATATATTTGCCTCACATGTCCTCTTGTTCCTGTAAATAAGTGATATGATTTCTGCACTTTATTATATGAACTTGAAATACAATTTGAATAAATTTGATCAGCCTGTGAGACTTTGATAAATATTTTTGGATCTAATACCTTCTGGAATGACTCTTATGGGAGTTCTCCTTTAAAAAAATTATAAACCAGTTGGAAATGGTCCAGAGACGCGCAAAGAGAGACGTTCCCGGCCGCTATCAGATAGATTCTCTAACGTGTCTAACATGCTGGGTCAACTTGGATGGACCTCTCTACAGAAGAGGAGAGATTACCAATGTATCATCATACTCTACATGGTACATTAGGCTACTCTCTAGTTGAATTAGATAGACATCACTACATCCAACCAACCAACAGCGGTGACGACGATCTAACATCCGTGTCCGTACTGATTAATTTGCGAAAGCTTACTATTATGATATGCATTCACGGCCAGAGTAATTAGTGTTCGACAGTGGAATGCTCTTACCTTGAAATTGTTCTGGCTCCATCCCTTGATATCTTCCATCGACCAAAGGCAAATAGGATTTAAAGTAGTTATGTATTCTACCTTGTATAACATTAGTATAGGCCTACATGTACACTGGTGACCTGGAGAGCATTTCATGAAACAAATATTCATTGACAACAGTTATAAGCTACTAAAATGCTTGCATCTGATTGGCTGAGAGCAAATTTGTCGGATAAAACGACAAGTCCTTTCATGAAACGCCCCCTGGTAACCTGGACATCCCTATGTTACCACACTCAAATTTACATCTACAAGAATCTCCAGCAGTGAAGAAAGCGGATTATTTTTGAAGACGGGGGCGAGGGTAATCTTCATTGCAGAACTTTACTCTTGTTTCCCATGAGATCAGTTATCATAAGGCACCCTCCCCTTTTCTCAGCCACAGCACACCAAAGCTCCAATCCTTCCCGAGGCGTGCCTGATGTTCTTCCAAGTTTCAACAAGGTGTACTTCCAAGTTCCAACAGAACTTTATTTGATTCAGTGAACTGTTTTTATTCTTTACAAACTAAACGTCTAAGAGCAATCCTGAAGTCGGACCGAGAGAATATATAAATGAAACAATTTATACAGAAGTTAGTTGAGCTCAGCAATCCACCAACTCCGAACGCAACTATATTAGGCTGGCTACCGAAAGCAGAAGTGATCGTATTTAAGATCGTAACTGGTAGCCATGACATTAAAAAGAAGCTTGTGATTATGAGTGGGGTTCGCAGACTGCGAAGCTTGCGATGTAAGACGTCCAAATGAGTTTTCAACTTCTTCTGATTCGCACGAGGCCTATTTATGTCCCTAACTCGATGTACACTTCGGAATATTGTAGAAATGTGATCATCACGACCGTCTCTTGGGGCCACCGCCCTTTCATTTCGACCGTTTGTGACCGAGGGACGTGCGGTCGGTACCGCTTCATGGACAGTTGCAAGACGAATCGAAGCATTCTGTTGAGCTGATATCTTTCGAGCATGTTTCAGAGCAATGAAATAGATTCGTGTGTATATGCCAATGAGTACAAAGGGAATAAGCCATACTGTCAAAGAAAAATTGGCTATCGTATAAGGCAAAAACGAGTTTTGATGAAAGGGGAAAACACACATCCCAAAATCAGGGGAAAACTCAATACTATCAAAAGACTTTTCTGATGTACACACACAAAAATAAATGTGTATATCTACTCGTTTCTGTGAGGTTCAGCGCTGACACTGGGTTCATCCAGCACTGAGTAAATATGCCTCCCACAGATCTGAGTTAAAGTATAGATTTTCACTCAAATGATGATATTTATGCACTGACACTGGGTTCATCCATCAGTGAGTAAGTAAAGGGAGTTACACACATAACGAGTTTATCAGATCACACCAAAATGAGTTTAAACTAACTTACTCACAAATGCGTTCACGATAAATTACACACTGAATGCGTACACTGATTGTACTCACACGCTGAGTTCATCATGTCACACCCAAAATGAGTAAACAGGTTTACTTATTTAGTGAGTTCATCATGTCACACACCAAATGAGTAGACGGGTTACTCGTGAACGAGTTCATGTCACACACCAAATGAGTAAACGGTTACTCGTACAGCGAGTCATGTCACACACCAAATGAGTAAACAGGTTAACTCGTACAGCGAGTTCATGTCACACACCAAATGAGTAAACCGGGTTACTCGTATAACGAGTTCATGTCACACACCAAATGAGTAAACAGGTTAACTCGTACAGCGAGTTCATGTCCACACACAAATGAGTAAACCGGGTTACTCGTATAACGAGTTCATGTTCACACACCAAATGAGTAAACCGGGTTACTCGTATAGCGAGTTCATCATGTCACACACCAAATGAGTAAACCGGGTTACTCGTACCGCGATTCATGTCACACACCAAATGAGTAAACAGGTTAACTCGTACAGCGAGTTCATTTCACACACCAAATGATAAACCGGGTTACTCGTATAACGAGTTCATGTCACACACCAAATGAGTAAACAGGGTTACTCGTACAGCGAGTTCATGTCACACACAAATGAGTAACCGGGTTACTCGTATAACGAGTTCATGTCACACCAAATGAGTAAACCGGGTTACTCGTACAACGAGTATCGTCTACACCAAATAGTAAACCGGTTACTCGTATAGCGAGTTCATCATGTCCACACCAAATGAGTAAACCGGGTTACTCGTACAGCGAATTCATCATGTCACATGTCACACACCAAATGAGTAAACCGGGTTACTCGTACAGCGAGTTCATCATGTCTACATGTCACACACCAAATGAGTAAACAACGTCAACCTCTACAGTAGTTAATTGGTCACACACAACATGAGTAACAGGCTAATCACACCGAGTTCAACATGACATACAAATGAGTAAAGCTTATTTACACAGTGTATGAGTTCACCAATTATATTATGAGTCATAATGTAGTGAAAATCAGTATATAGAAATCAACTTTTTATGTACAGTTGAAGCTGGCAAGGTTTAACTGTTGAACAACATATTCAACAAATATAGATTTTTTTTTCAGTTACTTGCAAAAAGATTTCATGGATTATACTTTTGTTATGCTAGACTTATAGACTTAATAATTTTAGTAAACTCCTCTTAGGTACTGTTCATGTAAGCTTCCTTCTTATAATCACAAAACCAACATGGTTGTTAGGCCAACAAAAAAACTGATTTTCCATTATTCTATGATCATTCCTTGTACAAATCAAATCACAGTACATTCCCTGTTACTGCACCTGTTCATCTAACACACTAACAACATAACTGCCAAAAACTGTATAAACCTGATGGTAAGAAAAGACTTAGGGCCACCTGCACACTATATGACTATAATTTGATATTGTGTGGTGGGCATTACTGAAAAACATATAATCAGTCAAAAACATAAATCATGAAGTAAGGACTCCATGTAGTATGTCCATAAATGAAGGCTGATTCCTCAAAGGGTTAGGTATGCTCTTGTTGTTTAAGAAATCAATCTTAAAAGTATTGTACATGTGTCTAAAAAAAAATTACTGAACAATATTTCTATTTGCCTAAAAATCTTGGATCCACATATATTCTTATAAGTAGGTAAAATGTAATATGTAATTGAAATGCTTTATAGTCTTAATAAAATAAAAAAATATAATGCCTAACCCTCTTGGAAAGAAGCACTCATGTTGATCCACATTTTATTGGTCTTACCCAATGCTTATGCAACGTTAGCCAATGGGACAAAAAGTGACAAAACATCTCATTACCATTAAAAATCTCTGCTGCTCTTAACCACGATTCAATGTTTATGCCTAGGCACAAGTAGCCTGTAATACAGGCGGAAGCTGCAGCAGCTCTTGTCTTTGCCTTTACAAATCTGATGGTGTTACGAGAAACGTCAGCAATACGTGATCACAGTTCGTAGTCTTCCGCATCAGACGTATTGCTGACGTTTCTCTAACATCATCAGATTCGTAAAGGCAAAGACAAGAGCTACAGCCTCCCCTAGATTATAGGCTAAGGCACAAGTAGCACTTGCAAAGGACATTTATTTTTCACACATAAGTTAAAATAACAGAGCGAACAAGAAAGTTTGCATGAATAGAAGCCAAGTGTTACACCATGTGTAAATGGGCAAATGAATATCAAGGTTATAACTAACAAAAAGAAAAATGTGAATGTCCAGAGGAGCACTCAAGTTCAAAACTCATTTCATGGGCTGTTAACTGTAACAAAACTGGATAAAGCACTAAAAATTGAGTGCACACCCCTACCCCTACACACACAAAAAATAATAAACTAGTTTCCATGAGTAAAACCGTTTGCTACTCTTGGAAGCGAGTGCTTTTATTCGTATATCAAGTATTTTTACTTCAGAATCTGTGTTTCTGTTAAAGTACACACCCGCCCTTCCAGAACATGTAAAGTTACTAAAGGATACTCAAGAAAAAAATTATTGGAGTATATATACTCAATAATTTTTTTCTTGAGTCTTTTAGTAACTTTACATGTTCAATTACGTAAACATTGTGCAAGTGAGTTTCTCTTCACCTGGTACGGGCTTGGTGGATGATCGGGTGAAAACACAACAATCGAGTAAAGTGAGAATTGCTGAGAAAATCTTATATAGCCTGTAATTCACTAGATGAGTAAACTACACCGTCTTCGTACGTCTCAAGTCTCGTACATGTATAGCGGAACCATAGCGTTACACTCATGGCGGAACGGGAGGGTGAGAGCCTGCATGTTCTTATTGTCTTTAGGTGAGTCGTATTCCTTTTTGTTTGTTTGTTTGCCGTGTTATAATGTATTTGAGATGTTCCGATATATACATCGTCTGCATAACACTAAACAACTAGATTAACACGCATGGATTTCCCATTACTTGTCAGTCATGTACACAGTTTTGAGTAATTTGATGCATTGATCAATGCAATGTATTGGTTTGTGGTGAATGATGCACTGAAGTGAGTATGCAGTGTATTGGTTTGAGAGAAATGATGCACTGATGTGTATCATCATCGAGACATTCAAAATATCATTATTAAAAACAGGCGCAAACAAACAAACAAAAAGGAAAGGACTCACTAGTGAGTAACGCTTTTACATACTCAGAGAGTCAGTTAGTAAAGGTTGCACAAACTCATCACACGCAAGTTGATGAGTTTTAAACCTTACTTACTAAATCTCTGAGTATGTAGAAAGTCGTTACCTCACTAATTAGTTTGTGCATGTACTCAAACATAAATTATTTATAGTTACTCACAGTAAAATGATTAATTAAATAAACTCATTTTGGGTTGTCACTATATGTCAATTAAAATACTCGATTAGCGTGTCGTTTCAAAGTAGCTTTATTGAGTGAAAACGCACTCATGGTTGTGTCACTATATTTGTCAAAAATACCTGACATATTGTGGTGTGATCACTCATATATGCAAGTCTCATTTTTGTGGTGTACAGGGTACTATTATAAAGCCAATATAGCTCACAACAAAAAATAGGTGCACTCATATTGTACACTCATCATCATCAGGACAGAAAACAATACAACTACACACCTATCATATTAAACACACAAATAATGCCAAAAAGCAATACATAAATGCAGCATACAGGATGAATTCTTATAATGCCATATCCACAAATCGCACATAACAGTTTTCGTAATTCCACAGATAGAAAAGCCCTCTGGGATAATCTGAAACCAGCGAATGTCAATCTAACTTACATTGATGATGCACATGAAATGAACTACTCATGTGGTAAGCATGTAATTCAGGACAAGAAATCAAGATCTATCACTGAGAAAGTTATTACGCCCAACAACAAACAAACAAAAACCAAAAATAATACATGTTTACATGCCTTCACCTCTGGTCGGCGAGACAAAAGTGACATACCCTAAAACAATAACTCCATTTGCAAAGTACATAAGTGGAGTATGACACTAGATATGGATAGATTTACCAAACTTAGGTAAAACAAAACTCAATGGCAAAATTTAATTGACAACAAATGATTGTTTCATTATAGTCAGGGGGAAAATGTAATTTACTTTCGTTTATTTGGCCAAAAGAGATCTTTTCACTTTTAAGTGTTCAGTGACATACACAGGACACTTCCAACTTGTTGCCAATTTCTAGTCGCCATCTTACCATTGCTGCGGGGTCAAAATGGGCCATAAGCCGGAAAATTTTTCAATGATGCTCCAAAAGCTGTCAAATGATACATGAAATTGTTTGTCTTGTTATACTGAACAAAAAAGTGTGTACGGGTCATATCACCTCCTGACCTCCCTGTTACACAGAGTTATGGCGGGAAAGTGAAAAGTCAACGAACTTGTTCATTCAGGATACAATATGCAATAAGTTGTACATAGCGATGTATTTGCATGTTATGGGGGGCTTATTTACCACAAAACATACTATTATATGTCTTCAATGACATCATACGAACAATTTCCACTTGCCGTCACTTTTGAATAAGTAGTAAAAATTATGAGATGATGCAGACAAGGATATATTAATGGTAACAATGGCATAAGCATATAGATGAATCCTAAAGTACTTCAACAAGTTTATATTTTATTGAGATTATATGGCATCATTATACAAACAAAAATATGTGCTCAAATCTGTGCATAGATACTGAATCGAAAGTGATTCAAAATTGGGGGAGTTACAAAGGCTAAACGCCCTCAACTTTAGTAAAGAAAACAATATTTGCTATTATGCCCAACCTTATAACATGTAGTAAAGTGTGTTTGTGTGTGAAATAAGTACCCCCGTAACATGCGCAATGTGTCGTTCTGGCAGAACTTTAGATTGTGTTATTCAATTATGCAGTCATTCATGAAAACTGACCCATTATGACCCATTTAGGGCCTCAAATGGTCAGAGATGCACCCAATAAATAAATTTGACAACAAGTTGGAAGTGTTCCTTATACTGATCAGTATTTGCCAACACAATACACACAATATATTGATGTAAATAAGCTACAATTATCCCATATACAAATGCACTAGTTATGATCGCTGTAACACTTTATGTATTGCTAGCCTGACCTGAATAAATTTCGTTGACCTTTTCCACTTTTTTCCGCCAATAACTCCCTAACGGACCGGAGCGTCGAGGCTATATGACCCTGTACACTTTTTGTTCAGAATCATCACAGAGAAACATTTGATCGTATCATTTGACACATTTGGAGCTTATTGGACCTTATGGACCCCATCTTTGACCCCGCAGCATGCGTCCACGTGGCGACTACGAAATTTGTCAACAAGCGTTGAAGTTGTTTTTCGTGATTCACTGAACACTTACAAAGTGAAAATCACTGCTGGACGAACCAAACATCATAAACAGAAGTAGACACCATAAATATCACACGCACATTTGCCACACTGACCCTAAATGGTTCGCTATACGACTTCACCTATAATTTTCTTGTCAGAAAATTTTCTTTGGCCTTGTCATTGGTTTTTACCATCAGACAGGTGGCGGAAAATAAAGCAAATCACACTTTCTTGGACCACGCTGGTTAAACACATCAAACTATCAACAAAGTATTTCAAAGCTGATATATCCATTTTTACATTAAGCATAATGTTGCACCAAAGGCCAGTTGCTGCATTCGTCGTCTGTTTTCCTCACCCACAGTTCTTTATGACTGTTGCACTACATATCTTCTGCACTCACTCATTCTATACTGACCCTCCAATTGCTTTGATTTTTCTCCTTTCCCTCTAACAGTTCTACTGGCCAGTCATTCCCTCAATTCATAGATACTATCAATAAGTTTTTCTGGCTGGGTTCGTGGATTCTCTCCACTAGTTTTCTTTATGCACCATATTGCATTCCATAATTGACTATTTCAAGTTCTTGGTATGTTTACGGGAACTGAAGAGTGGAAGCATATACAAACTCACCTTGGTATTAGAACCGGTAGCATCTTCAGGCGGGTGATGTCCCCTTGACTCATCTCCACCCCTTCGGAGAATCATAGAGTATTGTCAGCATTGCACCTTGAATAATCAGGGCATGCGACGCTACAGCACACCTCCCATCGATTCCTGCATTGTTTACACACGTATTAAATCCAAGTTCCAAAGGGTTTCATCATAGTATAGAGCAAAAAGAACTCTTACAATTCCAACACTGTGTTCCTAACCGTCACGAATATGTTTTCAAGCTCAAAATAAGTTTAGGCTAGAAATAGCTTAATGCAACTCAAGATGTCAGTAGTAATTTTAATGTGTTTAAGCTTCCATACCAGTACTTAAAATCTATACCAATCAATGGAGAAATATATGAATAGAGTATAGAAATGAATCAGATCTATGAAGCAGACTATAGGACTCAAATGTGATTTAATTATGGTCTTACTGATGCAAATGATCCTCACTGAACGTTCTTAGGGACACTGATTTTTCCGACAATCGATAGCTTTCATTTTAACTGCACAAGGGCAACTTAATATCATATTCCCCCCGCGCCCCAATTAACAAGATCCAGTCTGCGCAATTCTTCAGTGATTCAGGTGTTTTAAGTCCATGAACAGACACCAGAAGTCCATATCCAAGTCCACTTTGTGCACCTTGGCCACTAGATACAGTCTCTAACTATAATTCGCACATGATTAAACCAAGAGACGAGTTGTATATGCAGATGTGAATCGATGATAATTAATAGTTAATACATACACTTGAAGTAATCCCAATTCATCATTGCCTTCATCTTTTTTGCAAAGATATCCACTAAAGGTTTCAATTACATATTAACTGAGTATGACCTAGTAATTTACCAGGACAATGCAGAAACATGTTTGTTCTACACTCTGGATGGGTCCATTTTATTCACATGGAGAATAAACATACTCACAAGAAGATGCGAGTTAAACTTACTTTGTTGAGTTTTGCATTTACATACACCAATATCAGTACTCATTAAAGTGATTTGACTACACAATAATAATACATGGTCAATTCTGTTTATGCAAGTGGGGCTTTGTCATTGCTCTCATGCATAGACTACTGTTAGACTCTACACTTTGTCTAGATCTAACTCGTTTGGTAGTTTGTGTTCTGGCGCTCGTTCTACTCCATGCTTTGACCCTAACCGGCGCCCAGAGAGCTCACCGGTATAATTCTCCATCCCTACTCACGGACAGGGGTATAGTAGAATTATAGGTAAACATCACATCTAGCGGACAATAAATGTGAAACAAACACGAAATTATGCACTACCACGATTATATGGATGAAGGCGTCTAACGGCATGGTAGAATCCTGACGTCGAGAGGCACAGACTGGAACCTCAAAAACCAGAAAGTTCTTTACTCATGAATGCCACAGCGTAGGCTCCTCTCTCGCAACCATCTTTAGAAAGTATAATACCGCGGCCGCCCCGGACCGCGTTCGAATTCGAATCACCGACCGACCGGCCTATGTATTATTACCGAACGCGCGCATATATTTACGCATCAGAAAATCATTCAATACGCTTTAGAAGTTTGCAACTTTCTTCCAAAGGGACATTGAATATAGGAAGATGATGAAGAATGCCCAAAACTCATTTTCAACAGTCTTTATTTTCTTAAAATAACAAAATAGGTACAATAGTAGCTGATTAGTGATTTTGTTAATTTTCCCACTTTTCCCACTGAAAACGCTACGTTCGTAATACGAACCCATTTTTATATTTAGAGGGAAACATTCGCGCGTCCGGTGACAAGAGGTTGCGCCTCGACCCGGGTTACGGCCGTAGAATGTACTCCGGCTCTCTACAGTTTTGCTAATTCTGATTTGCAGGGATTTCCAGTCATAACTGTTGTAATTTTGACGGAATAAAGAGTATTTATTAACTGTGGACGATTTTTGTTAAGTGTTGGGTAATAACATCCACTACCATATACATGCCTTCTTGCGGTAGCGAGTTTTACTCAGAACATATATTGTATGGATTATTTAACCTTAGAATTTGCATTCACCAATATATTCAATTCATGAAGTGATTAGTTCCAGTATAATGCACGTGATTCGCGGGGTCATTGAGTAAGTTTTCCGTAATGTATTTGTGCGTTCAAAGCTACCTTACACCAGGAAGTCGTTCTCTTATGATTTCTACACACAAAAAATGAGAACTTGCATATATGAGTGATCCACTCAAATATCCAAGTATTTTTGACAATATATGACACACATCCAATGGTGCTTTCACTCAATAAAGCTACTTTGAAACAGCACCTAATCGAGTATTTTTCAATTTGACAATATAGTGACACACCCAAATGAGTTTATTGAATTAACTCATTTATTGAGTAACATAACTAATTGTTTTGAAGTACATTGCACAAACTATCTAGTGAGTAACGCTTTACATACTCAGAGAGTCAGTAAGTAAAGGTTGCACAAACTCATCACTTGCTGTAATGAGTTGTTGTGCAAACTTTACTTACTGACTCTCTGAGTATGTAATAAGCGTTACTCACTAGTGTAGTCCTATTCCTTTTTGTTGTTTGTTTTGCCGTTTTATATTGATATTTGGAATGTTCCGATAGATATACACATCAGTGCATCAATTCAGCAAACCAATACACTGCATTACTCACTTCAGTGCACTAATTCACACAAACCAATACATTGCATTACTCCCATCAATGAATCAAATTACTCAAACTGTGTAATGACTGACAAAAAAGTAATGGAAATCACATGCATGGAATCTAGCGTTAAGTGTTACCAGACGATGTATATCCATGCGGAACATTCCAAATCATTATGAAAACAGGCAAACAAACAAACAAAAAGAATAGACTCCACACCAAGACAATCAAGAGCATGTAGGCTCTCCGCTCTCCGTACCGTTCCGCTCACAGAGTGTAACTCTATGCATGGTTCCGCTATACAGTACGTACGTACGGTAGGAACATACCTCTGGTGTAGTGTCAGATACTCGTGATCCGAGTAGCCGCGGTACGCGGGTGCAACATGTAAAAGTACACCCGCATAACCTAAACCGCGACCAGCCCCCGTCGTGACCCTTCGGCGACGAGGGCTGTGTATAGTTTACGCATAGCCTAGCCAGTAAAATACTCTCAAAGACTTTCACGAGACTTGAGAACGTACGAAGACGTGTCGTAGTTTACTCATACTAGTGAATTACAGGCTATATAGAATTCTCAGCACAATTCTAACTTTACATCGAGTGTTAGTAATTTTTCACCCGATCATCCACCAAGCCGGTAACAAGTTGTAAGAGAAACTCACTTGCACAATTGTTTTACGTAATTGAACATGTAAAGTTACTAAGGATACTCAAGAAAAAAAATTTATTGAGTATTATATACTCAATATTTTTTTTTTCTTGAGTATCCCTTAGTAACTTTACATGTTCTGGAAGAGCGGTGTACTACTTTTAACAGAAACACAGATCTGAAGTAAAAATACGTGATATACGAATAAAAGCACTCGCCTCCAAGATAGCAAACGGGTTTTACCCATGGAAACTATCTTATTTTTGTGTCGTAAATTAAAATAACGAAACAGTCGTCCAAAACTCTTCAGTCTATAGGCCTACTCATGAATGCATGTAATCTCCGAAACATGTTTTAGAGAGTACATACCTTCATGAGTAGCGAGAGATTTGACTCAGAACGCTAGGTCCCTTAATAATTTAACTCAGAATTTGCATTCACCAAATATTTCAAAATTCATGAAGTGAGTAAATCACGGTGATACGCGGGTAATGAGTAAGTTTCCGTTTATTTGTTAAAAAAACTCAGAAGTGCGTTCAAAGCTACCTTACACTATTATAAGTAAGCTTACACAGCTTCCTGAGTAATGTTGATGATTACTCGTCCAAGTGCATCATCCGTTTACATTCAGTTCAAGAAAACTCATTTAGATTGCACACGTTAGTAAACATCTTGCTCATCACATGCACGCCATGAGTGTCCATCTGTATACGTAGTAATTCACTCTGCAAATGTGTAATGATACTAATATTTCAGTTTAGTCTTACATTCTTTCGTGAGTAGCGCGATCTTTTACTCAGAATTTCAGTTCTAGTTTTTTGTGTGTACCCACACTCACGACTACGATAAACAATATGTAAATATTTGCTAAAACCACGCTGGTAATAGTTCTTTTCTTTGTTACGAGATCATGATATGCAAATGGCCGACTCACAAAGATGTAACGGTCCAGGTTTATGAGAAGTATCATGCAAGCACTTGTTGCAGGCATCCATATTTGAATTATGGTTATAATTTTACAAATAGGATCTCCTGCATATGCTGCTGTCCATGCCATGTTGGTTGTTACAATGGACGTTAAGAATAAACTGATTGCATAGAGAAGATCGATCACTGAGAGAGAAATGAAAAGGACTTTGGTTGCTTCACATAAGCTGCTGTCTGGTAACCGAGGAAGAACGATCAGGTTTAGAATGTTCCCTGTAACGCCAAGGAAGGCAATAGTCGACACTACACAGGTAAATGCAATGCTAAAACCATTATGGCCGAACGACGATAGGGAGGCTGAAGAATTCATAAACTCCATCGTATCTGGATTTATTTTACAAACGAACCTATCAGATTTGGCTTATGATGATGGTTTTACAAAAGATCAGTCATCATTTGGGTATATAAAAGAAAACATTCCATGCAGTCGCTCTTCCAAGAAATAATTTCAAATTGATATTGTAATGAAGAAATCTGCATTCAACTCTATACCTCTGAAAAGAGCTTCCTAAGGAGTTTCGATGTCTCTTATTAGATTTTAAATAATTTTGTGAAAGCAATATGCTCGGTGTGTAAGCTTGCTGACTTCTAGGGCGTTTCAATTTGCACGGCACGGCATATTGCAACAGCAAAATGGTTAGCATCTCTGGCAACCTACATCTTGAGATTTTTCCTCATTTATAGTGGGCAACATGGTCAAAAAGAGGATCGAAATTTGATATTCATCGAACACTTGAAATTGAGCCATGTTATAAAAAAAAAAATAAAAAAAAAAGTCTCTATAATCAAACACCGAAAACGTGTTGCTTCGAAAGGTTGACAATGTCTATTCATTTGACAACGGCGCAATTTATTGATTATCGCTTTTTCTTTTACATTTTTAATGGTAACGTTTTCAGGCATAGTTTGCTTTATCCATTGGCTGTCCAAATGGACAGTGTACAAATTTGCATGCGTGGCTATGAGGATATGAGGCAAATATGTAATTCTATCTCTCCATTTTGTTCCTGATGAACCAACTCGTACGATAATGATAAATGATATGTAAATATTATGCTAAACCTCACTCCAAAGAGTATTTTTCTTTGTAACAATACCATGACATTTAAATTATCGTAAATAAATGTAGCCGCCAAGTTTTATGAGAAGTAACAGCGATTATTAAATCTTTTATAACTTTAATAAAAACGTTTTTTAAAGCATGTTTGCTTTTTCACTGGCTGTCAAAAAGAACACTGGACTTATTTGCATGCGTGCCTAAGAAGATGTGAGGCAAATACCTTTTACAACGCCTCCCCATTTCTGACCACAGTCTTGGAGAATAAACACTTTTATTGAGTGTCAAATGATCATGTTGTATCAGTGTGTTTGAGAACAGGTGAATGGTTATGACAATACTGCAACAACAACAAAAAAATAAGAAGAAAAATTATGAGATTAAAATAAATGAGATGAAAAAAAATTGCATAGTCTGTTTTTCCTACTTTATTGATATACCAAACATTGCCAGACTGCGATTAATATTCATACAAAAAAAAAAAAAAAAAAAAAAAAAAAAAAAAAAAAAAAAAAAAAAAAAAAAAAAAAAAAAAAAAAAAAAAAAAAAAAGCCTCATTATTTGACTGCAATGCATGTAGATAGATACCTCTTTGTCATTTTCCCCGTTCTTGCCAGGGAAAATACGTTGGTATCGCAATATCATTCAAGCCACTGGCCTATTTGCATATTACGTCCTTGAAGTGTATTATGTATGAAGCAGAAGTAAAATGATAAAATGAATACCGTAACTCTTGAAAACATTGATAAGGTGCGATGAACCATGGCTACCCTGCCATATGGGACAATCCAATCTGCCTCAATGAAATGTCAACCAGGCATATTAAAGAGGACAAAAAAGGGGGAAATGCGAGGTAAAAATGATAGGTTTATTTCATTTATACTGAAATAATTAATCAGCAAATTATATTCTTACCAAAATGTACATTGTTTACATTATGAATGCATCATTTTCGTTGGCCTATACAGTGCGTCCCAGAAAAAGTATACCCAAATTTGAGAGCCTCATATTAGAATATTATAGCTTGTGTGACATTGAAATATATATCATGATAAAGAGCAACTCATAATCTTTTCAATGATACCAAACTTATACCTGTGTTGTGACAGATGACTAAGCAGTTGTTCTTTAAAAAACAAGCGTAAAAAGTGCCTTGTCCCAAGTTTGAGGAAAAACAGCCCTAGCATTTCAATAGATCTAGTAATCCTTTGTGCCTAATCATGGATACTAGAAGTAGTATCCATGGCCTAATGAATGGACTCAGGAAGGCTGACCCCAAACAAACAATGAATGATCAGAAAGCCAGGGCTGCTTCTCAGACAACTTGGTACAGATCACTTTTGACCAAAGTTTTTAAACACTGGAGTGTTCAGTCATCCATGACAGTATCGGTATGATTATGGTATCATTAGATAAAATATGAGTTACTCTTTGTCATGAAATTAAAATTAATTACACATAAGTTATACAATTTAATATGAGGCTCTCAAAGTTGGGTATACTTTTATCTGGGACGCACTGTATACAGTGTGTCCCAAAAAGAACTATACACTTTTCAAGTGGCTAGCAAATAAAAAATATATGATTCTCGGGGAAAAGGTTTATATGTTTATAAAGCTAATATCCTCAACTACATGTATCATTATGACACAAAAATTCCGAAAATAACGCTTTCTTTAGTGAGCAATGCCCACTTTTGTGAAGGACCCAAAAATTAGCCTGCGCAGGAATTCGCTCTTCATCACCTTTGTATGGCACGCCATTAGGAATTTAACTAATAATGGAATAAATCCGCTAACAGAGTAAAAGACATACCGAAAGTCAGAAATAAACAATCAATACTATGCAAAAATGTATTTTTTCACCGTTTTGTTTTCATATCATTATTTTTGCTTTGACTTCAGTTTATTTGGGTCTTTGTTGGCCGATTTATTCCATTATTAGTTGAATCCCTAATGGCGTGCAATACAAAGGTGTAAAATGAATGCCGAATTCCTGCACATGCTAATTTTTGTGTCCTTTACAAAAGTGGACATTGCTCACTGCTCAAAGCGTTATTTTCGGAAATTTTTGGGTCATAATGATTGTTGAGGATATGAGCTTTATTATATGTAAACTTTTTCCCCCAGAACCATATATTTTTTTTTATTTGGTAGCCATTTCAAAAGTGTATAGCTCTTTTTGGGACGTACTGTACAACACAATTCTCCTTTACTAAATTATGTGACAATACGTGAAGTGAAGCACAAAAAGAGCCTTTTCCGTATAGTTCCTCATAGTTCTCAGTGTGTCAAAATAGTGCTGACTTTAAAAAAAAACTGTTTTTACATTGCGTCCCAGAGAAAGAGACATCTAAACGATTTACAATTTTTCTATGTGGAATCAAGCTATTTATGTTTGTTTAGCATTTATCTAATGCATTTCGAAAGAGCCATGCATGGATGACCAAGAGGTGTTTGAAAACTAATTTCAAAACTGAATTTGCACAGAAGGAGTGGGCGAGATTCGGAAGGATGAAACAACTCGAAGAATGTCATGAATGTATGCCAATTTTCGACATCGGTTGAAACCATTAAAACTGTGTTTCATTTCTTTTTCAACGTTGGATTGACGCTCATTGCCATGTTGTTTGGCAAACCGACCATTTTTATATGTTTTATTTATGTTTTTTTGGTGCATTGTATAAAATATGCTGATCCCTTTAATGGATACCAACAGATCGATGGCAAAACATGATGACAATTTGTTAAGAAAACTTCAGTTGTGCGCCAAGTATTCGACAGCCCAACTTTGGTTGTGAGATAACTGCTGATGATCAATTTTGGAACCACCCAGTTATATTGCCAACAATTAAGTTGTATATACATATAATTTTGCTTTATGTAGGTAAATTAATATGCTAGCAATGTTGATTAGAATGTTACCCTACTACGAACTAATGAATTGAGCATTAATTGTCTACAAACTTACCCAAACTGAAATGAAATCACTCCAGATTGACGTATACTAGTAATCCAAAGAAGTGTAGCTAGAAAACCTACTGAACCCTATTAAAACACATGCACGGCTATCATGGTTATAAGGTACGCCCATTAAGAAATGATACCAGCTATAATATTAATATAGTGTGTGCATAAACAACACACCTCAGAAATTCATTGATTATCCCTGTGCCATATGCTACTCACTAAACGTTGTGGTCACACCTGCATGTGTGTGCTTTGTGCAAAATGTGCGTCCCGCAGCCTAAATTTCAATCTGGTAAAACAAATTTCCGAATAGAAAAATATAAATCTACAAAATAGGTGGAGATTTTCACTATAGGCAGTGACCAATGCTAATTAAAATATATCTAAATTTCGTTTAACAGGCAAAATAATGCATGCAGCCTAAATCTCCAAATAGAAATATAGAGTACTCCAAAAACTAAATTAAAATGTATATTTCAATCTCACCAGATTGTTGTTATTTCCATTATCAACAAGTTAACAATATACATGGTAAATCAAATATAAATAATGAATGTAAAGCGGATAGCCCATTTCTGTGCAATATACATAATTACATAATTGCAATTTTCTTCCATGGGGTCCAGTGACTAGACATATCAATAAAAATTAATTTAAATCCCGTGTAACATACATAATTATGTTGAACTATAACCACTATCAACAATATGATCAGCCCTTGAGAAAATAACTGTTGGTTTGAGTAAGGGTGAAATAGAAAATGTTGGGTGTATTCTATTTCACGAGCAACAATATGGACAATGTGCTGGTAGGGTAATATGCACGCTAGATCCATGCCTAGCTACAGGTACAGTATGAGAGACCAGGCCCGTAACTAGGATTATTATGGGGGAGGGGGTCGACACTGGAAATACAGGACCTAAATTTTGAAGAAGTGACCAGTGCAGGCCCATAACGGAGGGGGGGGGGGTTCCAGAAATACTGCAAATCTTTCTGATTGCTAGAGAGGTGCTCTACCGACTGAGTTAATAACAAGCCCTAATGTCAAAGTCCTGTCTTTCAATATTCAAGCCATCAGAAGCTAACTATAAAACATGGCTTGATCCTGAAGGATATATATTATTTGGGGATAAATGGGATTCCATCGGGATTCGGACCAGAGACGTTCTGATTGTTATAAAGGTGCTTTAGAGTCGTGCTTCAGAGACTGAGCTTTGTAGCAAACCCTAATATCCCAAAAAGTCGACTTGCCGAGTTTCAACAAATCATCATTTTGTCTTCTTGTCCCAAACGAGTCTAGATGGAGAGTCCATTACAATCGTGCGCCCTCTACTGCTCAGTGCTACCATATCTAGTGCAGTCTTGGTTACTCCCTTGGTCCGTATTTCTATCAGTACGATCAGAGCGATTCGTCAGTTCAACGTAGGATCCCTCTCTGCTGGCCAGGCCAACCTTACTGTTACGGTAGCCGTAGAAGATATAGACGATCAACCCTGGTAAAATCAAGAAAGAAGGGGGAAAAACATTTGAAAAACGTATGATACTTTCATACATGGACGTTCTTTTACTTTTTGTTTCTTTCTATAATTAATAATATGTAGAATTGCAGATTGAGTAGAATTTCGCCCAAAATAAAATCAGCTCATTTTGAGAGGTATCGTTTAATTTGAAAGATCATTAAACGAGTTTAATCGCAAAGAGTTTGCCTGAGAAACCGTTATTAGGCCACCCAGGCACGAATCCAACATTCGTCCAGACAATAGATTGTGCAGGCCCAATTGTCTGGGTACAAAATTAACTATTACATTTCAGCACGGGCCGAAACAATATTTTGCATTAGCCAAGGCTGGATACGCTACTGTACTTACCTAAGACTACCCAGACTAGGAATCGAACCCATGTGATTGGTTGAAGATTGAGAACTAGAGCCACATTGCACAGGATACTCACAGCAGGAAGTATTGGTACTAAGGGTGCCTTAGCAAAATAATGAACAAAACAATGATTGAGGTGGTTATAAGATTGGCCCAAGAAATTTGAGTAGGACATCAGTTTCAAATAAAAAGGTATAAAATTCACAAATTAATGTGCGTTGACTTCAAACATAATACATTGTTCAAGCTTCTTCAAAGCTTCCGAAAGAAATTGATTTTGATCAACATATTCTTCGTCAAAGGTTTTTCTCTCTTTCACTGTCTAAACTGCCTGACCTAGTATTTGCAGTCATAACTCTTCAAAATTGGGCGATGTTGCTAATGAATACGCATAATGTTCTTATATCACGATAATTATTGAGGGGGCTGGGCTAAAATAGCCCCATTAAATAACTTTAAGGTTTTATTAAAAATTCAAAAAAATCCCCCCCCCCAAAAAAAAAAAAAAAAAAAAAAAAAAATGCTCAAGGGTGTCAAAATGGTACCCTCCTGATTTTGTATCAGAATCCTTAAACTTTCGTTTCCAGAAGAAAGAAAAACAGTTTCCTAAATTACGTTAAAGAACAAGTTCTACTGGACTGTAGATTAAGATGCCTTCTGATTTTGTACTTACTTTGTAATAATCCTCATATCCAGAATTCTGATGATGGAATGTTATCAACAAGAGGGCAAGAATGGCGCATATGCAAAAGGTGGTTATCAGCAGAATGGACCACCATTCTCCTGCGACGAGTCTCTGCCATCTGAACTTTACCAGCAACATAGGAACAACCATAAGGCAGATAGTTAAACATAAAGATGAGCGTACCACTGAGCCAGGCTGGAATCTGTCAAGTTCTCGCAACCCGGGTATCGATAGATACTGCTCTTTAAGTGATCCTGGTATTACTGAAGTGTTTTGAGAGGTCTTTTTTTCTTTCAGCGTGTTTGTCATTGCTACACCTCCATTATCATGTTCAGTATTTACGTGTGGCTTATAACGTAAGACGATTACAGATCCTGCTACGAAGGCGTAACCTAACAGACCCCCGATTGCGAGAAATTCAACGAGCTGGTGCAAACTGAAGAACAAGGCAAGAATCATTGATAGAAACATTGATGCGATTGTGCTGTTTATTGGAACATTCGTAGCGGAATTGACCTTACCGAGGAAACCAAAGAGGAGTCCGTCAGAAGCCATAGCGTAGAGTGTTCGCGGGATGCAGTAGAGGTTTAATAGGATGGTGTTGAACATTGCACACAGCGCACCAACACCGACGCACCAACTGGCCCAGTTGACACCCCTTCTTCGGAACGCTTCAGCAAATGCGGACATTACATCTAGCTCGGAGTAAGGAACCATTAGCGTTAGCACAGCACTTGGTAATATGTAGCAAATGCATGTCAAGGAAACTGCCAAAATAGTTGCCTTTGGGATACTGTCTTTGGGATTGATTGTCTCTTCATTAGCAAGGGCTATCACGTCAAAGCCGAAGTAACTGAAAAACACCGTTGCTGATCCTGAAATAACACTCCCGGCTCCGAAGGGCACAAACCCACCGTAATCCGTCCAGTTCTTTATTTCAGCCTTCGTGAAACCGACAATGACGATGATAGCAATAACTACAGCATTGATTAACATCAGAACACCGTTAAGTAAAGAAGATAGTCTGGTACCGAGTATAACTGGGACGGTTAGAACGATTATGAGAAGGGCTGGGAAGATTCCTGGATATTGGGCAATGAAGGGAACAGCCCACAGATGACCTCTCATGATGGAGTTGACCGTGAAGTTTGTGATGGCGCCCCCAGCAAGGAAGTCTACATACCCAACGAAAGCGGTTGCGACCGAAGCTGCACCTATAGAGTATTCAAGGATCATGTTCCAACCAATCAGAAAAGCCCAAATCTCCCCGATTGCGATGTAGGTGTAGATGTACGCGGACCCCGTACGCGGTATCGCGCAGGCAAATTCCACAAAGCACAACGCGGACAACATTGAAGCGACTGCCGCGACCGCGTACGAGACTACAATAGCGGGTCCTGTCACGTTCCTAGCCTCCACCCCAGTCAGTACATACAGACCGCTACCAATCATCAATCCCATACCCATTAAAACCAACTGGGTTGTAGTAAGAGTCCGCTGTAAAGGAGTCTCGTACATGTCGCTTGGGCTTCTGATGGGTTTCTTTCTACTCACGTTCGACATCAGATCGCCACACGCTGTTAAAGACATTGTAGACCCAAACCTAACAAGCACACGATGAAAGAGAGCAGGACTTCTTTCGGGAAACTGTTGATGATATATGATTGCAAGGCAAGGGTGATTCCTGTGATGGAGTGATGAAAACAAAAAATAATATATGCATAGGATTTCAACAACAATGTAAAATGAAAACCAAATATTGAACAAAAAAGTACGGGTATATTTAATGAGTTAACCCTATTCAGACTGGCATTTTCAAGAGGAGATTTTGCCTGGGGGGGGGGGGTCAATTTGACACCCCACCCCCCCCCCCTGAGATCTCGGCGGCGGATAGTCTGCTCGCGGCGAAATTTTGCGCGAACGTCGCTGCACATGTAAAGGGTGTCGCTGGTATGTTTTTTTTTGAAAAAAAAAATTTCACGTATTTAATTTATGCTAATTTATGCATACTCACGTATGCAAATTAGATGCTTTTTTATGGAAATCGTTAATATTTCATTAATAAATATAGTTATGAAGCCCAAATTTTTTCTAAAAGTTGCTGAGTAGCAAAGACAACAGTATTGAATAGACAAATTCAGAAATTTCAAATTAATTCTTTTGTATTCTATTGTTTTATGAATTTCTTATGTATTCTATTGTTTTTATTTCTTATGTATTTCTTTGTTTTTGCAATTTTTTATGCTTGAGAAATGTATTTTGATCAATATAAAGACAAATTTAATCACTCAAAAGGCTCAGAAGGCACAATTATCAGTGTTATACAGAAATTTAGAAAAAAGCAGTATTTTGTACACAAACGCATGCAAAATGACGATTTTCGTTCAATTTAGGCCTGACATGCGATTACATAATGTTGCGTAACGCGACAACGGAGTATCCGCTTTTTCGAACTTGGTGTCAAAATTTGCAAGACACTTGAAAGAAAAAAGTCATAAAGCGCCGGGTTGTGATTCGCAGCGGTTGCGCGGCAGTCGCGGATTTCGTACATGGGGGGGGGGTCAAATTGACCCCCCCCCCCAGTCTGAATAGGGTTAAATGTGATGAAAAATAGTTTATTCACGAGTTACTTACATGCGAAGGTCATTCGTATTATTTCTATTGAATATCGAAAAGAAAAAAAAAAAGGGGAAAAAAGGTTGCAGATTTCAATGACGGAATGCGTTGACCCGTAACATGTTTAACAGAGATATTGTTTGTTTCTATACTGAGAATGCTGAGTTCAAGTTAAATGCATATGGTACAGTCGGGAAAAAATTATTTAAGGATGAAATCTTCTCAAATGATGTGGGAGTGTGCCATTATTTAAAGCCAAAAGATTCTTCTTTCTGATGCACCTTGGTTTGAATAATTGCTTTTGTAAAACAAAAGTTATTCTAAATTTTGTGCGGCGATGAGCTAATCGAAATTACACACATCCATGACATCTATTGTCTCGGTGCGCTGAATTCATGGCTATAATATGTGCAAAACCCATAAAGAAGCATGCGCAAAGTACATTTTTCTTGATTATAGTAAACTGGTCATATCTCAAGATCTGCAGCACCAAATAGGATGAAAAAAATTGCAGAAGAAAGTCTGATTTTCCTACTTTTATGGAAATATCAAACATTTTTAGAATGTGATAAATTTTCATTCTTAAAAAAAAAAAAATGTTTTCGAACTGTACCATTTTATTTGACACAGACTGTATATACGAATGAATAAGGGCACTAGCGTAAATCTGTAAAGAATGCTTTTCATCAGGGGGGATATTACATAATAATACAAAGCGCCATCCCCCCTGATGAATAGAAATCGCAAATGGATTTACGCC
This sequence comes from Paracentrotus lividus, assembly GCA_940671915.1. Lineage (NCBI taxonomy): Eukaryota > Metazoa > Echinodermata > Echinoidea > Camarodonta > Echinidae > Paracentrotus > Paracentrotus lividus. The sequence goes on along the minus strand of CALNVZ010003431.1, from coordinate 31,789,806 downwards.
AGTGAATAAGGGATTCCGTTAGTCTTTTGTTGACGTCTGCAAAATATTTTTAAAATTCCTCTAAAATATCTACCTTGCAAGCAAAATTTAAAAACATCACGATTAACGCAAATACTTTGACACAGCTGTACCAAATTTCTTGTTCACAAGAGTAAGAAATTTGTTAATTTGAATGCATTCCCAAAATTGATTGACAGAGCCGAAGATTATTATTCATGTTTTCTTTCATGAGAAGTCATTTGGTTCGGCTGTTTTAAATATTCGAGCTATTCACGGTCTAATTTTTGAAAGTTATAATTATTCTGCAGGGTTGGCATCTCTGGTTGTGTTTTTACGTATTGGTACTCAATCATTCATTCGTGCATTCATTCAATCACTTTTATTCAACCAAAAAAAGCAAATACACATTTTCCAAGGAAGTATACATGATATAAATCATATTTCACAAAGGTGCAAAAATATTATTTTAATATCAAAGAAGCAAGTAAGCTTATGAAGCGTGGCCTAATGATTTTACCGAGGAAGTAACTCTTACTTTAGGTTGGTCAAAATGGTGTTTTTGATGAGTCGCAATTGAATTAACACTTGAATTTACAGTGAACATTCTACAAAATTTCTTAGGATTTGTTTTTAATGCATACTTTGATACATGGAAATTAAAGTATTTAATGGAATAAAGTCATGTAAAGTTACTTGTACAGCAAGTGTCTCCCTTTTCTCTTTCCCGGTCTTTGGTTTATATTTTCATACGTTCCTATTATATACACATTTGATCTTGCAATCTACAAGCCGGGCTTCTTAACATTCCCCTTCATGATTTCCAGTAATTTAGATTGATGTGAAATTGTTTAGATATCGAATCATACTTGTCAGGATTTCATTCTTTGCATGCTATTTTTTATCATGATTGTTTTCAATATCAAAATAATTTCTCTTTGCTAATTAATGTTTACCGAACGTGTATTTTTTTATGAAAATAAAACTGAAGTACCCGATCATTATTTAGGTTACGGGATATTCCGGTGACTTATAGCACAATTAGGTCCTATCTTTCTTCGGTATGAATTGGTTCGTATGACCTAAATTTAATTGCTTGTCCATACCACTTTTCCAAAAGCAAATTGTGCGTTTTTTCTGAAATAGTTATGGAAAATTAAAAATCGTAAAAATTTAAATCCTAAACAATACGACCCTGTCACAAATTGCATGAATGGCCTTTTAGTTTGAGCTCTCTTCTTTAAGTTATGGGCTATTTTAGGCTTTACACCACAATTACCTTTCTTCGGTATGAATAGGTTCGTATTACGTAATGCTGCAGTCACACAGACACTTACGTATAGATACGTTTGTGTTGTTTAAATCTTATTTCATCTTCTATTCTGTCATTTCTTATGTATTTCTTTGTGTTAGAGGATGGACGAAATTATCAATATTTCCACTGCTGACTATGACGGGTAGGCATCCGTGGGGATCCGCAGAAAAGAAAATAATTTTTGGACGCAACTTGACGTAACTCAACGTAAGTGGCGGTGTGACTGTAGCATAAATTAATTTGGTTGTCCATACCTCTTTCCCCAAAGAATATTATTAATATGAAATAATTATGGGCTATTCCACGGTTACTCACGTTACATTTGGAGACACCTTGACTCATACTTGGAGCTGTAACTCCATTATTATTGATAGGAACTAAACATCTTTTTATCTCAACAAAGTACACAGTCTGACTATCCTTTGTATAAAAACAAAACTTGATAAATTTCATTATGCTTCTGGCAAATCTTTAAAATGTGTTGGTTACTCACGTAACATGATTTGGACATGCATAAAATGAAAAGTCGACATAAGTGAAAAGTGTCCTCATACAAGGCTTTTATGAAAGTTGATTATATCCATTTCAAAGAAGTCTATTAGGGCGACAAACTTTGTATATCATTAAAAAAGTAAAGAACACATGGTTTTTACTAGGGGTGCAGATAAAGTGGTTACTCACGTAACGGTTACTCACATTACATTTTGTCCAGTGAACTTCCAGAGGTCTTTTCACCCCTTGTAATCGCATGATATCTCAAGTGGCTTCTAAAATATGGAAATGTGTTTATCCTTGGCTTTTTTGTGAAATTTGTGAGAAGAAATATTAAACGAGTCTTGTGTAATTTGCATTTTAGTGAAATTTGTTGTCCCCAGTCCCACACGTGCAATTTTAATGATGGTCTGAGATCTAGCAGAAGTCATTGAAAATGATTATTTTTTTTCAATTGAATATGAATAACCTATGTCATTTATGAAAATCTGTGGCATTAGATTGTTGATAAATCGAATAATCAAGTCAAGAGACACATTTCTTTTTTTGTTTCAATGTCCACTAACCCGTGGAAAACGGAAAATTAAAAATAGCAAACATGTAAATCCTACACAGTACGACCCTGTCACAAATTGCATTAATGGCCTTTCAATTTGAGCCCTCTTCTTCAATTTGTATATATACAGTGTGTTCCTCAAAAAAGGTAATCGAAGTTCAAAAGTCAGTCATTTCAAAAGTATATGATTTATTTTTGTGATTTGTTTACTAAAATACTAAGTAACTCATCAGCTTTAATCTGAGACATTTCTTACGTCCAAACTGTAAGGGGTCAAAGAGTTAGGGTCATTTTAAGGTGATAGGTACAAAACCCATTTTTTCCAAGTTTTTCTTTTTTAGGGTATGAAACCAACTTTTTATAAATTGTTGGTTTCATAGTTTTGGGCGCTTTTGTCACACAAAGTTTCAATGAAATGCAATCTCATTTGTCAAAGGACGTATCTCAATGGCAATGAGATGGCTTCGCAATTAAGAGTCTCTTGAGTCGTGGTGATGTCTCCTGAGACTTCAGGTCGTCGAGGGAAAATGGAACAAAAGTCAAACATGTTCAATCTTTAATGCGGCGGTCACAACTCGTCGTAGGCTACGGGGCACGTGCCATCGACGTAGCCTGCGTTGCATGTGCAATGCACGCACAGGTCCTAATTCAACTTCTGCGATTCCTGCAATTCTATAGTAAGGTTATTGTAAAAACTTCCTGCACGTCGTACATGCAACGTGCGTCGGAGGTACCTGCGCTGCACGATTTTTCTACGAAATCCATCGTAGGGAGTTGCACGTCGAAGGTACGGTGAGTTGTGACCGCCGCATTAGTAGCCTCCTTTAAGACACCAGCAAGTAAAAATTATTAGCCCGTTCGATTTATTTTAATCGTTAGCAATTTCCGACTACGTCTCTGCGACTTCGTGGATACTTAAGGAACGTCGCGGCAACCCCGCAAAGACGTCACAGAGACTTGCTCGCGTATTAAAGAAGTCTACTGAAAGATTTGACATGTTTGACATTTGTTTGATTTTTCTCGCGACTTCCTGCAGAATCAGGAGACGTCGTGGCGACCTCTCCGAGACTCCAGAGACTCATGCATAATCGAGAACCCATGTCATTGCCAGTGGGATAGGTCCTTTGACAAATGAGATTGCATTTCATTGAAACTTTGTGTGACAAAAACCCCCAAAACTATGAATCCAAAATTTTATAAAAAGTTGGTTTCATACCCTAAAAACGAAAAACTTGGAAAAAATGGGTTTTGTACCTATCACCTTCCAATGACCTTAACTTTTTGACCCATTGCAGTTTGGACGTAAGAAATGTCTCAAATTAAAGCTGATGAGTTACTTAGTATCTTAGTAAACAAATCACAAAAATAAACCATACATTTTTTAAATGACTGACCTTTGAACTTCGATTACCTTTTTTTAGGAACACACTGTATATATTTTATCTAGAAGGAGAGTCTCGTGTTCTTTCCTAAAGAATAGAGGCTACATGAGCATGATGGGAAAACGCGGAGTGAATTAAAAGAGAGAAAAAGTAATACAGTATACTTACGTATAGAGTATGTATTTCAAACTACAAATAAAGCGTATAGTTGTCTGGCATAATCTGTATCAATTTTCCGTTGACCAATGAATCTTTGATGTAAAGTCAATGGTATCTGTTACCCTTCATATTTCTGCATGCCATTGCTGAGAATGTAAAAAGGTTGAGTGTGCTTTCTACAGATTTCCCCTTCCACTACAAACACAAAAATCATTAGACATGTCAGTGAAGTGAGAGACTGCAGGATTATTTGGACGTTTAATCGTTCACCTTTGCTTTGATTCCCCTCAAGCGAAACATATATTTGGGAAGCTTTGTGAATATACTTACTGCTCACAATGGTTGATCAAAATGAATACGGGTCATGAGACTGCAGTCACACCTTCACTGAAAGCATCACACAGGTCACACCGAAACCCACATATGGCTGCACACCATCCTCAACCTGTACTGATAAAATGGCTGCCTGTCGCCCTCTTCGGTTGCTGAGGAAAGGTTCTAGCAAATCCCGAAAAATAAATTCCCGAATCCATACACAACCGCACCCTTTTTGTATTCTTTTTCCATTAGCAAAAACTCGTCACTGTACATTACTTTTCTGTGCAAAGTCAATTTTGAATTGACCATGCGTAAATTTAGGTGACAAAATCCAACCTTACCGCAATAAAAGTTTGATTTGTTTTTGTAAAAGAGTAAACAAAATTTTATTCCATCCAACTAATTCCTAGACAGGTGCTTTACTTATTGAGCTATTGCAAGTCCTTATGTTGAAGCCTGTCCCACAGAGCCCCTTATGCTGCAGTCACACAGACACTTACGTATAGCTACGTTTTTGTTGTGTTACTCTTATTTCATCTTCTATTATATCACTTCTTATATATTTCTTTGTTTTATTGGATGAATGAAAGTATCATTATTTCAACTGCTGACTATGATGGGAAGGCATCCTTGGGGATCGGCAGAAAAGAAAATAATTTTTGGACGCAACCGGACGTAACTCAACGTAAGTTTCTTTGTGACTGCAACATTAGCTTTCACTCCTCGTATCATTAGAAGCTATACAGAGTGAGTAAAAAATGTCTCATCATTTTGAAGTTGTCTTGTTTGAAGCATGGACATTTGATCATTGCTTTCATGATATGTCTTTGTAGGGTCATTTTCCCAGCATTTGTTGGTAAACCCTTTTCATTCAGATCTTTGCACTCATGACTTAGTAACCGAAAATCGTCAGAAGATAGCAGAACCTTAATTATGCCAAATAGATGAAGATTAAAAACAAATATTGACAGAATATGTGTATACACCTACATACGTGTACCCACATATCCTCCCTCACATACATGCACATCATCGCACACACGCACCCACCCACACACATAATGAACATTACATAATAACATTTCCCTTTTGATGTTTTGTTTACCAAGACCATCACTGAATGTTTATGACGTAGGAATTTCAACAACTTTTTGTGAGTGTGAGTGAGGGTGTGTGTGTGTGTGTGTGTGCGTGTGTGAGGGTGTGTGCGTGTTTTAGTGTGTGTGTGTATGTGTGTGCTGGTGTGGATGGGAAATGGTATGTGTGGGTTTGTGTGTGTGTGTGTATGTGTGTGGAGGATATATGTGGGTGTGCGTGGATAGGGTGTGGGTGGGTATGTGGTTTTTGTATGTGTTAATGAAAGTACGTGTGGGTGTGGGTGTCTTTGTACGTGCACACAAGTAATAAAGTCCCAATTTGTTTAAACTTCACCCAGACATTCGGCGCAGGTGATACGTCTGATGTTAAAAAAAAAGGGAAAAATTGTAATGTATGCGGACGATACGACACTGTATGTAAGTGAACCCACTATTTCTGATGTTCAAGTGAAATTGCAGAGAGATTTTAACGATATATGTAAATGGATTATTAAAATGTAATAAACTTTATTTGAATGTTGATAAGACTAAATTTATGATTATCGAAGTAAAAAAAGATTGAACCGTTTTAAGAATGTCAGTATTACCCTAAAATATGAGAATGTATGTATAGCATGTCGAGTTCAAATGTCTAGGTATAATGATCGATGAGAATATATTATGGTCTGATCATGTAGATTATTTATGTAGAAAGGTTTTTGCTGGTCTTGCCATGCTTAGAAGGGTTAAACCATACGTATGTCTCATACAATCACAAATGGATTACTGTTGTGAAATTTGGGGTAACAGGTTTTTTAGTCATACAGATAAGATAACCAAACTACAAAAGAGAGCGACAAGAATGATTCTGAATTGTAATATATATACATCATCAAAGGAATTATTTACTCGTATAAAATGGACACCGTTTCAGGAGAGAGTCAGGTATTTCAGATGTTGTTTTTGAATGTTTAAATAATTCATCCTCAGACTTTCATAAAGATTTTTTCAAAGAAATATCTAATCTACATAATTTTAACACTTGGCAATCTGCTCGGTGCTTCTTTATGGAATGGAATAGATTACCTTACAATATCAAGCAGATAAGAAATTTAAACACCTTCAAACTGGCTTTTAAGAAGTATTTTTTACAACTTGCCATTGGTTAAGAATAGTTTTCTTTCCAAGTCCAACTTTATTCTATCTCTCTCTCTCTCTCTCACTCTCCCCTCTTCTCTCTCTCTCTCTCTCTCTCTCTCTCTCTCTCTCTCTCTCTCTCTCTCTCTCTCAGACTCCTTTTACATCCTATATCACATGTATGGCTGACTACAAGTATGGAGTTAAATCCAGTGAACGGGGTAATAATATACTGTAAAGCGCTTTGATCCACTATGGGAAAAGCGCTTTATAAATAATGAGTATTATTATTATTATTATTCTCTTAGCTCATACGTTTTTCTTTGTTTGTATTTTCCTGTATTGGATTATTGCTTTTTCCACATTAATTGCCACTGATTAAAATTGCTCGATTTATTTGTACATTTCATAATTATGTTTAATGTTATATTGTAAAATTCATGTATTCATATTGCTATGTCATTTTTAAATCTTTTAATTGTATATATTTGTGATGTTTTTTTTACAGGGCCCCATGGAAGACCAACTTCTGTTGAATGGGCTACCCTGGTGAAATATAAATAAATTAATAAATAAATACATACTGTCTTCTGGGATTGCCCTTTTAAGACATGTCGTGAAACCCATGATTTAAATCTTGATACTTTTCACAAGACACCATCAAAATGACGGGACATTTTTAATGACTCGCTCTGTATAACCTGGTATAAACCCGAAGGATAAAAATCAACTTGATATATAAATGCGAGAGATCATGGTGAAGTAATGCAGCTTTTGAGATATAAATTTGAACAACGAATGAAACTAACCAGAAAAAAAGTAAAAAATTAGAAAAGAAAATGAGAATCCGAGACTTACCGATTTCTAGACAAGTGCTCTACCGACTGAGGTATGGCAAGCTGTTATGTCCAAATCCGTCCCGGAGAAGGCCTTAGCCATCAATGAATTTGTCACACTGACGATTCTGATTCGAAACTGATATCAGACCGATTAAAACATTGCATGGCCGAATGGCAAGTTCTGTTGCAAAAATGGGATGGAATCAAAACGACAAAAAAAAAAAAAAAAAATACTCCATCCTCATTAAAGAAACATAACTTTTTCAACAAAAAGGATTTGAATAAAATAACTTAATAAGAGTTGAAAGAGAAAATGGTTACTTGCAGACCTAAACAGAATTCTGAATAGGTTTAAACAATTTTACAACTAGTGCCCACTCATGCATAATTCAACAGATCTATCTAATTTTCACACAGAATAAAGTCATTAGGTGTAAATATACTTCTGCCAAGTTATTTTACTCAAAAACTTTTCGTCAAAAATGTATGCTTCTTTGATCAGGAAGGAGTTACTTTGATTTATTTAAAACAATAGAAAGAGGTGGTATGGAAATTTCATTTGTAGTTACAAATTGCAAGTTTTAATTAGGAAGCACAATCATTTTGGAAAACAAAATATGTCATAAGATACGATAATATAAGATTGAGCATTTATTGTCCATAAATTTATTCGTCTTTCACAATAACAAAAATATAATACACTTAGAGCGCTAAAAAAAAATCAATGTATACAAATAGGTGGTAAGTTAAAATTACAGAATTTGAAGAATAAAGTTTAGTATATCTACGATTTTTTTTTTAAACGGGCGTACATCAATATAATTTTACACAATTAGACAGTTGCTATAACTTTAAAATAAAATAATAATAATAAATAATAAATAATAAATAATAAATAATAAATAATAAATAATATATAATAAATAATGAATGATAATAATAATAATAATAATAATAATAATAATAATAATAATAATAATAATAATAATAATAATAATAATATATTTAATAATAATATATTTCAGTCATATGACACCTCATGCGTTAAAGTAGAATGAAGAATGGTTATTGTCGGAAATGTATGCATACATTATTCAATGCAATGAAGTAAAAACAATATAGGTTTGTAGTAAAGCCTTTCTGCACCAAAGTAACGAAATAAGATTCAGTCTGACAGTCTGCTAAACAATTATATTCAATTTAATTTTATGTAACCAACTAATCATAGTTAATTGCAATAACTATTTCAATTTGGTAAGATCATTCCTCACTCATGTTTTAATTTTTAGTAGTAAATCACGATTCATTTATATAGTTTTACCTCTTTACAATAAGTTTTACGTTTTTACAATGTGTAACGTGATGTTATGCACCATTTTAGAAGCCAAAATAAAATTCCTAAACGTTTTGAAGAAATTTGTTAAATACAATTTGAAATTTATATTCAGAACGATGGTTTGATTTTATACCATTATTGTATAGCTCCAAAAACTAAACGATATCAAATACAAGATTTTAGAAATCGGTAATCGCATTCTTTAACATATTACGCATTCATAATCTCTCCCTGAGAAGTATTTTTGCTGGAAAGATTGTCGTGCAATTTGCCAACCACTAATTCGACTTGAATGTGACGATGATTCTCCGCTGTGGTTTTGTAATGGTCAGTATCACACTGTGAATTAATTTACACCTTCCCAGATGTGTTTAGCAATGTTACAACTCCAACAAAGTGACCATTACCTCAAACTTTGTTTTTGACAATGTAGGACACTGTCTTCTTTCTATTATGGTTTTCAAAATAAATAATATAATATAAAATATTAAAATTTAATTATTAATATAGCGTTAAACTGCTTAAAGCGCTTAACATAATAGTATTACCCCGTTCACGGGACTGAATTCCATACTTGATGGCTTCCATGCATTCATAAGCGCCTACATGAAATAAAATTATCCTCACGTGTACCCATTTGCAACTGGGTTAAGTGAAGCTAAAGTAGATAGAATGCCTTGTCCAAAGACATAAGTGCCGGTTAAAGGAATCGAACCAGCAACCTTTTCATCCACTGGAATACAACACTACATATAAGTGTTTAATGACTCTTGAAAATATATAACAAAGCTATAAACTTGACTGACAAATGATGTCAATAAATGAACGTCCAATAATGTGGAGTCATTATGTATACATTTTTTCGACAGTAATATCGTACCATAATGGAAAATGAATAAATGAAAATTAACCAATCAATATTATTTTTAACAATGCATGTTATATGTTATGTATCAGTATAAAAAGTATTACGATTTCAAATGGATGATCGCATTGCCATGGCTGCAACATAAAAAAAGATTAGGACAAACACACACTCACATATTCAATGATCTTCTCCGGGTAATATTTATCACAGAATAGTAGTAATAATAGTAGTAATAATATATAAAACTTCATACAGAAGTCAATGAAATAATAAGAAATGATGATTGCAAAAGCTATTATATACTAAATACAAATAAATATCTGCAAAACAAACAGTAAAAAATAACAAATATCATCATTATTTAGGACTGGTCATTCTAAAAAGAACGATTTTACCAGTATCGGTATGTCTATGAATATCTTGATAATGATATTGAACCTGTATGGATTATGTTATAGACCGTCGTAGAGGTTTCATTAAAAAAATCCATTTCAAATGGTTTAGTCTGTATTTATTTAATAATCATTTGTAATTTTCTTGTTTATAAACAGCTAGTCCAGTAGCTATCGTGATTAAAAGAATGAAACAAATCAAATCAAGTAAAATTTCTTCAAGTACAATGTGGATTGGAAGACGTTTTAACTAGACGTCATGAGACTGCATTCAGTAGCGTGAACGCTGCCGTAACATCCATCGTAAAGCTATCATATATATATTTTTTTCTTTTTTGGGATTAATTTTTAATTCTTGTTTGATTATAAACATCGATTCCGATGTAAAATAGCTAAGCAGCTATAGTTGAAGTGGACTTTTATCTTGATTGAATAAAAGAATGAATCAAATCAAATCAAGTAAAATCTCTTCAAGCACAATTTGGGTTGAAAGGGGTATTAACTCGGCGTCATAAGACTGCTTTCAGTAGCATTAACGCTGCCGTAAGAGGGCGGTGGGCTGATCATCGAAACTCTCTGTTCTTCTCTTGCTAATAGCCCCACCTTACTGTGGTTGTAGCCGTATAAGCCATAAATTATCAGACCTGTGAACATATCAAATTGATAATATTTTTGAATTATGGTAAAGGAATTATGCACCATTCTTTATTAATGCCAATATGACCTAACATCTTAGTATTATATCACGTCAAGGTGATTTTTTCTACAAAATATTAATTGACATTATTCAGATTCAGATAGAAATTTATACATTTCAGATAAAACAAGATAAACAAAGCAAATTGTCATATGTCATCAAATTAGAACAAAGGAAAAAACAAACAAACATGAACTATTTATGTTATAGTCAGTTGTTGTCCGTCAAAACGGCCTCCCCTCTAAAATATATGTATATATATATATATATATATATAATATATATGTATATATCTATATATATATATATATATATATATATATATATATATATATATATATATATATATGATATTAATACAAAAATAGTGCATTCATAATGTTTTGGCCGCCTTGACGATTCCTCTGCAATATTTTTTTTTTTCATGTTTTGGCAGCCCTTGATTTTCACCATGTCGCTTAAAATGTAACTGATCTGTTCAACTTACCTATCACGATCCAAACAGCAAAACGGATCCATGTAACAAATGTCAGCATTAACATCAACCCACAGTTCAAGAGAACACTTAGAATTGGTATAAATGGAACCCAAGGGACCTGTGGAGAAGGAGATAACAGAAGCGTTACTTTTAAAAGTCATTACATCGATTCCAGACCCTTCCGACGCGCGACAATCTGATCGGATCCCTCATGTTCCTTTTTGTCCATGTTCTGTCAAGGCTTCATACGGAGTCTACCGCCCATTACGTACTGTCAAGTATAGTTGTTTTATTACGGCCTACTTGGCTTCTAATCTGCCTTGTAACCTCCGTAGGAGTTTATGACATCCACAATGAAAGACCATCGCAGCTGCTGTGGTGAAAATCCATCCTGTTTTTATATGATGGCAGAAAAATATGGCAAAATATCGGACAGTTTACAGTCACTGCATTGGTCCCTATAAAATACATTTAAAATGTCACGTTTATTACATAACTTGAAGGGTAGCTGATTTTGTCAAGTTTACCAGGCGACCTGCATTTTCATCTTTTTTATATTTGATAACGAATGCCTCGTGGAATTGACACATTCTGATTCAAAATCTCATTTATTTCCAACTATTATAGTTAAAATTGTGTTAACATACAATTTAAAGAGGCGAAGAGCTAGAAAGTTTACGTTTAGTTTAAATTATAATAGGAATACGTATACTCACACTAAACTGATCTCCAGGGTCATTCTGGTAATGCAGAGGTATCAAACAAAAACAGGAAAGACTCGTAAGTGAGAATAGAAGTAGTAACAGAATGGCCCACCATTCCCCAGCGACCAGATACCTGTACCCATGAAGACCCAGAGCCATGGCAGGTACACCCAAAAGGATTCCAGTTAGAAGTACCACCAGGACAACCTTTCCTGGAGTGTAGCCATAGAGACGCCAAAGGATCGGCCATCCTCTGTATTTTTCTTTGAGTGTTCCTGCAAGGTGCAGTTCACCTGAGTCACTGATGATATCATCCTGTGATGTTGCAGAGCGTAATGGATACTCTAAAGGCCTCATGCTGTGGATTTCTTCTTTTACTCCATTTTCATTCGTTGAGAAGGTATCAGAAAGGCTATAGTTGATATTGTAGCCTCCTGGTCTATAGCGTAGCACCACGACAGATGCTGCGACAATACCGTAAGCGCACAAAACGCCGATGGACAAAAACGCTACAAGATCGACCAAGGTGAAGAATATGTCCAGAAGAGCGACAAAGAATCCGAATATTAATCCAGCGGTAACGGGTACTTGTGTCCTCGTATTAACCGTAGCTAGAAATTCAAACAGAAGTCCGTCCGATGCCATGGCGTACAGCGATCGAGGAAGACAAAATAGAGATGTTAGAATACATGTGAAAGTTGCGCATATTGCACCGACCCCAACTGCCCATTTTGCCCATAAGACGCCGTTGTATGCAAAGGCCTGTGAGAATGCAGAAGAAGCATTGATTTCATCTGAGGGTATCATCAGTGTCAGTATCACGGAAGGGACCATATACAGGATTGTTATGATGACTATCGATGATATCATAGCAAACGGTATACTTTTCCGCGGATTCAAGGTCTCCTCGCTCGATATTGCAATGACATCAAATCCTACATAAGAATAAAAACATGTTGCCGCCCCTGTCAGTACCCCACCAAACCCATATGGAGCAAAACCAATGTCTTCTATTTCCCAGTTTTTAATGTTGGCGTATGTTGCACCAAACCCGACGATGATAGCCACAACACCAAGGTTCACGACCAAGAAGATGTTGTTCAACCAGGACGATGTCCCTACACCTAGTAGGACGAATATCATGACAAATAAACAATATCCTGCACCAAGAATATCAGGGTAAGGAGCTATGAATGGTACATCCCATGTTTTATTCCCCATCACATGGGTTATTGTGAATTCTGAGTAAGCTCCATTGGACAGTTCATCTATGTAACCACTGAAGGAACGTCCGACCGATGCTGCAGAGGCAGTGTACTCCAGGATCATGTTCCATCCGATGAGGAATGCCCAAAGCTCACCAATCGTGATATAGGTGAAGAGATATGCAGAGCCTGTCTTTGGGATGCGACACGAGAACTCTGCGTAGCATAACGAAGCGAAAAGCGATGCGAGACCGGCGATGAAGTACGAGATGAATACCGCAGGACCAGCGTATTCTTTGGCGACAGTACCGGTGAGGACGTACAGCCCTGCTCCGAACATGGAACCAATGCCCAAGAAGGTGAGGTCTAACGTGTTAAGATACCGTCTCAGGGGAGTTGAATACGTGTCTTCATCAGCACTGAAGTGTTTCTTACGGCTGAGGCTCTTCAGAAACTTGAGGCAGGTGTTGGACCCGTTTTCAGCCATCATGAAAGACCTGACTGTCTCGTGTTAACGATGATTATAATCCCAGGATACACATAGAGACGGGCGATGCATCTCCATCTACTCCGACATGTCTATCTAGAAAGAAAAAAAATGACATAAGAAGAAAAGAATGTTAAGGAACCGGATTATATTATGCAAAATATTTGCTTTGTAAAAGAAAATGTATTCATTTTGTAATGTATTTAAGTTATTCCTATATTCATATACATGTGATATGCTTTATAATTCTGGATTTTTCTTTCAGAATATATATTTTTGTTGACAAAATATTTGTTACATTTATTCGGTGAGGTCAAATGAATTGTATTCAATTTAATTTAATTGAACTGAATTCAGACATCAAATTTGAATGACCCGAACCTGCAATTCCACATGATAATACAATTTATTCTTTTACAATAATAAATTATTTATTTATTTATTTTTATAGCATTTTGATTTTTGTTCCTGCTATAACCAGTAGATATCATGATCAGGTATCAATAAACAAACACAGACATCTGCTGTCAGGCTATTAGGAACCTAGCAATTTTGTTATAAAAACAAAGGTATAAACTGCAGCTTAGTAAGTTATCCCTGTGTATTTAATATTTTATAGGATGCAATACTGAATGTTAATTTGATACCAGTACATTTCAAATGATTTGTAAATTGTGTCCCTGATTTACACAACACAATTTGTAAGCCACTGGTTATTTAAAATGGCGGCTTTTGACTAAAATAATATTAGAACACACGAGTAGGCCTACATTAAATATTGCAGAGTTTAGTATTATTAATATTTGTATTTCACTATAATTATGTTTGCTATGTCAAACTTCCCGTACTTTTCATGTCCCTGAAACAGATACAATTATGATGAATATATAACCTGAATAATTATGTTGAATATGACCTTAATATAACCGGGATACAATTATAAATAGTGATCTAAAAAAAAAAATCATGGCATGAATTATTCAACCTTGTGTCTCTTTTCGTAGTTTTATTTTCATGCAAATCGATTTTCATAAATATCAGACTTATTAAATTGTTTGTTCGTACGTTAAGGATTGTGTAACATAATTTATTGTGGAGATTTAGGGTTTGTTTAGCATTGATATCAAAAGACATGGAAATTCTCTTGTTAATCATGTGAATATAACAGTTTTTTGTATAAATAGAATACCTGTACAGAAGTTACTTCAAAATTTCTTTTAGGATTGAGTGTGAATAAGAATGCGACACACTATGATTGATATAGCTTAAATTTGATTGAGTGTGGATCATGTCACTAATGATGTCTAATTCTTTTATTTAAAAAATGAGCTTCTAGAAAACCGGATTCAAGCCCTAACATTTGATCGGATCGCATCGAAGCAAAGGCCATTTGAATCGGCTTTAGTCTAGTTTGTGTTGCCAAATACAAGAAGTGGATCAAGGACAATAATAATGAACCCTTAGGAGTGGAAAATTTAGAGACATGGCTAAAATCCCTCTAGAAATCTGTCTGGGAAGTTTTAGAGTCACATCATATTAGCTCAAAGACCATACAATCTAAGTCAACCTCATGGCTTTACAGAAGACGGACAAACCACACAGAAGATCTGAACAAAGGCTGTGGACACTTGCAAGAACTATAATTTTATTTTTAAAAAAAATGCAATTAAATATTAAACTAAACGCGGGTGTCCCTAGGATATGGATACTCATGAAGATTATGCTTTTCGTAAATATGTCAGCAAAATATCCCTGGAATAGGGTACATGCAGGTAATATGGGCCAGCAGGTAATATGGGCCACCTGAAGCAAATCATGTCGTGACCATCGACCGGTGACCGATGACCGGTGTGAGCACCATAATGCTGTTCATATGAATTGTATACGAAAATATATCGTCGTGAGAGCATCTGATGGCGAAATTTCTGTGAGAAAATTGCTGAAAACCAACAAGGTACGTAAAACATATGGCATTTTTTTACCCTGATGTAAAATTTGATATTTCACAGAATGTGATGGTGAAAGAGTGTTTGAAGGGGTAACCTCAATTGTTTTGTATATTTAGTAAGCTTATAGTTTCATTTTGATTATACTAGCGTGTACAGGTCGATTTAATTGTAGCTAAGGGGTGCAATGTGGCATTGAATGCTTGCCTGACACAGCAACATTAGTGCAGGTAATATGGGCCATCCAAAATGGCGGATATGATTAGGTACTCAGTATTTGGATGAGGCATCAATCTATTTGCTACGATTTTTGGGGGTACATTCACAGTATATAATTAATATAAATAATTTATTGTAGGCTTATATTGACCATGTTGACTTGTATAATGAAAATTATATTTAAATCATATTGACAAAGAAATAATATAAAAAATATAAAACAATGAAATATATAGTCAAAGCATTTACTGAAGGGTCTTATAATTTCAAATGAGATCTTAATGTTAATGATTTTCAACATTTTAAGCAAATTCCAGACATGGCAGAGTCATTGTAGTTTTTAAAACATACATTAAATACATGTGCCCATATTACCTGCACATGCAGGTAATATGGGCACTTTGGTAATGACAACAACATTTGAATATTGCAGACAGGGGGGTTGGTGATAATTGTTTTTCTTCACAATAAAAGTTAGAGCAGTAGTTATTGATTCATATAAACAAAGATTAGACTGTGTGTCATTTTGCAATTTTATGCAAATTAGGCAAATGAGCTTAGGGGGCCCATATTACCTGCATGTACCCTACCAAATTAAACGAAATGTAAAATATTCCTAATTGTTCACTTGTTGGTAGCACACAAAACCTTTGACGAAACACATCCAGTTTAGAACAACTCAAAACACAATAATGACAGGGGTATACATATTTTGAGCAAAACTACACCCTAAACGACTTTAAATAGGCCGGGGCCAATCAATAGATTTTAAAATCCTAAAATTGAATGCTAAGCTTTTGGTTTCATTTGCACTTAAATCATTTGAAAGACAATTCTAAATCCCAAAATCGATTTATGGTTAAATTTTTGTTACTCTTCTGTTTGCGAATTTTACCGGTATTAAGATTCGCCAAAATTATAACCAAGCATATTTTTGAGAATCAGTGATTAAAGGCCCGTCACACTGAGGTAGTTCTATAACGTCCTTGCCGTTCTTTAAAAAATTGCTGAACGGGCTTTGGTCGGGTTGGAACATATAACTTTGAAAAATAATTTCTTGAATAAGATACTAGGCAGTTCATAATTAATCCTCGTTACGTCAGTTTCGTCTTTATCGCGTTCGCAATACGTTGTTATCCAGTTCTGACCGAGTAAACCGCTCGTTCACTCTATACCGTTCGTAGCACGGCCAAACCGTCACTAAAAGTGTCCATGCGCAGCATGATAAAAGTTAAGTAGGCCTACCTGGTTCGTAGTACGTCCTTCTCGTTCAAAGTAAGTCCTTTCCGTTTAAGGAACGTTGTCACTACGTTTAATTTTAGAACTGGAAGCCAGTCCGATTTTTTTAAACATGTTTTAAAAAAATCGGACTGCCTTTCCGTTCTCTCCGTTCGGACCCGTTCGCCAAGTTCGTAAACAGACTGTAAACGGTCTATACTAGATTGTAAAAGCTCTGTACTACGTTCGGTCCGTGTGTTAACAGATTGAGCCCGTTCACCAAGGACTACCAAGAATGTAGTGAGAACTAGTTCAGTGTGACGGGGATTATGACATGCCGTTCTATTTAAAAATTGAAACGTTTTGCTGTCCAAGCCCGTGCTATAAAGTCCTAAGCAGATTGAAATAGGCTCAAGTACGTCTACTCTGTGTGTACATAGATTAAGCCCGTTCTGTAATAATTTCAATAACATGATAAGAAATCGTTCAGTGTGATAGTAGTATAAGCGAACAG
This sequence comes from Paracentrotus lividus, assembly GCA_940671915.1. Lineage (NCBI taxonomy): Eukaryota > Metazoa > Echinodermata > Echinoidea > Camarodonta > Echinidae > Paracentrotus > Paracentrotus lividus. The sequence goes on along the minus strand of CALNVZ010003431.1, from coordinate 31,772,471 downwards.
ATCAACCGTTTAATTGCCACCCATTAATTGTTACAATTAGAGAAATCTCACAACTTTAAAAATAAAATATGAAAAACGGCCATTGGTCTGAAAAGGACGCGTACATTTGACCGAATTATTTCTGGATTAAGATGAAACAACGTCCGTATGCAGTCTTCAATACGTCCATCACGTCTCTGCCTCGTCTGCAGTCCGTTTGTATCTAGTTAAGATCGGGTAAAAATGACCGTTTCCACGAAGCAGAGCCCGTCTAAAACAATCTAAACCCGTTCCCAGTTAGTTGCAATCCGTTCTTATTTAGTTGCAACTCATTTTCAATGCGTTTCGTCCCAACCTAACTAGTTCCGAGTCGTTTTTAATCCGTCAAAATCCGTTCTTACTCGAGAAAGTTCTTCTCGTTCTTACTGCGTCATTATCCGTTGCTAGAACGTGATGAACGTAAATGCGCGTCTGTTCTGCTATAAATACCTAGCCCGTTTTTGCCAAACCTCATGCGTCTTCGTAACTTCAAGCTGATAATGAACACGCAATGCTCGTTTGTAAGACGTCCTAGCACATCTTTAGAACGATTGAAGTACGACAATTTCGTTTGCAGTATGTCCATCTCGTTTCAGGTACGTTGCCACCCCGTTAAACTTTAGGACGAGATGGGCGCCCGATTTTTTAAAACACTTTTTTGAAAATCCGACCGAGCTAGTCCATTAAGTTCGTAAACAGATCGTAAGAAGTATTTACTACGTCCACTCAGTTTACACACAGACTATGCCCGTTCGGCAAAATTTGCAAGGACGTAGTTGGAACGAGCTCAGTGTGACGGGGGTATAAAGCCACTCTGTAATGCTACAGTCACACAGACACTTATGTTGAGTTACGTCCGGTTGCGTCCGAAAATTCTTTTCTTTTCTGCGGATCCCCACGGATGCCTACCCGTCATAGTCAGCAGTGGAAATATTGATAATTTAGTTCATACAGTAAAACAAAGAAATACATAAGAAATGTTAGAAAAGAAGATGAAATAAGATTAAAACAACACAAACGTATCTATACGTAAGTGTCTGTGTGACTGTAGCATAAGATTTTGGTCGGTTATGGGTCGGCGATTTTGTCTGTGTCACGAAGATATTACAAGGATTATCGTTATTGAAGTTACAATACTTAAGTAAATCTGGGACATGGGCTCACCTCAATCGCTTCACCTGAATCGGATTGAAATGAATAGTAACGGAATTGGTTCACTGAGCCCTTTGTCAATTATTATTCTTTCGCCAATGTAGTTCTCGACCGATCCCCTTTAATCATTGATAATAGACCCAAGAGAACATGTACAGGTGTATTTGAAAAGCAATGTATATGATTACAGGGCACTGTGTCCTGTACTACTGTGCCCTGTGCAAAGACCTACGATCGACAAATAGTTACGATTGATTTTATCTCGGTAGCCTCATTTGAAACGCATGTACAGTCATGGATTAGGATTAGAATATGATTAAGATTAGGGTTAGGGCTTGGGTTAGGATTAAGATCAACAACTTTCGAGCAACCTGTCCATGATGAGGCTACCGAGAAAAAAAATCAATCACAACTTTTTATGGTTCGTAAGTTTTTGTGTTACAGGGCACTGATGGAATGGAAAAGGGAAGGGATTGCCCTCAGATAGGGTGACTTTGTCATGAGATTTCTGATTAACATCATCGTTGATTTCTTGTGATGGGGGGGGGGGCGAACTATCTCTTCCAAGTGTGATCTAAATATTGAAGCAAAGGTCCGAAGTAAAGCTTAAGATAAATAGGATGATATTTAGATCGCCGAGGAAGGGATTGTTCGTCTTGTCAACCAAATGTTATTGCCACTGACAAGGCATATGACAAGATTTTTAGTACGTGAAGATAATTTAAATATCTGGTTTAACACTTTTTTTAATATTAAGTCTACCAAATTACAAAATTGGCACGTCTCACCTCCCCCCCTCCCCCCCCCCACACACACACACCAACACGCTTCCACTGTAACAAATATTTGTATTTTTACAAGCAAATCTGCTGTCAGCAGTCGCCATAATAAAATGTAATTTATAAAAAACAGTTTTGTTGTAAATTCTCCTGCAAATAATTACATGAGAAATACAAAATATACATAAGGAGTAACACATTTGTTCCGTTTTAACCAAATATGTACGCTATAGAACTTTAATGATTTTTTCCCCTTCTCTTTCATAAATTTTTAGAAGAGAAATTTACAACAAAACTTTTTTTTAAATTACATTTGTTATGGCGACTCTGCTGACAGCAGATTTGCTGTAAAAATACATTTTTTTATTTTTTTTTTTTTTTTTTTACAGTGTAGGCCCTACACGCACACAAACGTCCATACTGGTGCAGACATTGTACTACTAATTAATCTTACTCTTTACCTATATTCTGTGTTATTTTGTTCTCAAATTGTATATCATGTTGTATGTTTTGTATTATGTTGATTTGTCTGGATTTTGTATTAATAAAAATTGAATTGAATTGACAAGACGTGGATTGCTATTTTTCGATTACCCGTATATTCAAGCAAGGACTTTAATTGTCATGTAAGTATTAAAGTCCTTGATTCAAGCAAGCTGTCTAAATTTTCTTAAAAGGAACAAGTTACTGCCTTTGTCGTACATGAACGAAATATTGTTTCCCTCTCTGCGTGCTTAGAGTTATCCCGGGGATGAATAGTTTCTATGAACTATGAACATGGTAGCATAATATTACTACATCAATTGTCGAGAATATTCTTAAAAATCGTCCTTAAATGACAGTTAATGCGATCGTAGAACAATTGGGGCTACCCACACCAAAATGAGTCCCCCCGTATTTCCTTGTCAGTGCTTTCTACGTGTGATGGTGTGCAGAGCATTCCAGGACAATTACCCCCTTGCAAATCCCCCCACCAGAAAGTTACCCCCTAATTAATTTCTGAGTGGTACACTGTAAAAAAATATTTGTATTTTTACAGCAAATCTGCTGTCAGCAGAGTCGCCATAAAAAATGTAACTCAAAAACCACTTTTGTTGTATATTTCTCCTGCAAATAATTACATGAGAAATACAAAATATACATCAGGAGTAACACATTTGTTCCGTTTTAACCAAAATACGTAAGCTTTACAACTCTAATGTTTTTTTTCCTTCTCTTTCATAAATTCTTAGGGGAGAAATTTACAACAAAACTGTTTTTTAAATTACATTTTTGTATGGCGACTCTGCTGACATCACTTTGCTGTTTTTTTTTTGTTTTTTTTTTTTTTTTTACAGTGTAGTTGTCCAGGGGCTAGTTGTCCTGATACGGTACTAATCAGCCTCTAAAGTTGGTAAACCAAGTACATATATACTCACTTTTTCCTCAGTTGAAAAACCTTTTCCAAAACAATATTTCCCAGATGGTTGCTAATAGGGTTACTACTCTAGACTTACTCCATCAACCTTGCCTTCTAATAGTGTTTACCTTCCAGTGGTCAACAACCAAAATCTGAAATTGTCAAAATGCCACCCCCCCCCTCCTCATATTTGATTTGATTTGATTTTATTCGTCGAGTGTACATATATGAGATAATAGAAGAAAACACCGACAAGGATAGCCCATGAAAGCCGAAAAGGCTTATTTACAATGGGGTCCTTTCTAGTGAAACATATAACATAATATGACAACAAAAATATAATAACTAAATGAATACATACATATAACAACAAATAATGATATAAAACATGAACAAATAGACCAATTTTTTTTTGTTTTTTGTTTTTTGTTGCTAAATCTATAGCGAACCATTAATAACTGCAATATTGATATATTCAAGCAAAATATACTTTAACATAATTTTGTTCTCTATAAAACAATGATTGATTGTGACTAAGCTGTTATCTGTATTTTGTGCTAATGATGCTTTTGAGTAGTGTCCTGTTTTAGGTGTTGCTTTAATGCACTCTTGAAAGTAAAAAAATTCTTAATAGCTTTAACATGATTTGGAAGAGAATTCCAGCATTGGATACCATTGAAATAAAAAGTGTTTCCTATATATCCTTCACGTTTTTGTAAAACAAAATTAAAATGACTATTCCTAGTTACGTGTTCATGGATATTTGAGACACGAGTGAAATTATTAGTTATATAATGGTCTAAAGTACATGAAGTATCTGAGTAGAATATTTTATGCACATGGTGCAACACTAGTTGTTTAGACCTTTGATCTACATGGAGTAAACCTGCTTCTCCAAGTTCATTTCTACCGACATGTGTTCTTGGGCCTAAAACGTTAATGAATCTTACAACCTTATTCTGGATTATTCTTAGTTTTTTCTTATCAGTCTTTCCCAGACTACTGAACCAAGCTGCATTGGCATAGTCAAACAGACATTGTATTAAAGCAAAATATAGAATTCGTCTTGATGTTGTATTCATACAAGCTTGGTATCTATATAAAAATTTTAAACGAGAATTAGACTTTTTAGCAATTGAGTTCACTAATCCTGTCCATGATAAATCACTTGTTAAATCTATTCCTAAGTATTTTACTGAGTCTTTTCTTACAATCACCTGATTATTATAGGTTACCTTGAAATCCTGGATCCTGGACTTTTTGTCTAATCGAACCGAACCCAAAAAGTAAGGGTAAAAAATGAACTTTCTGAAGAAATTACGATGAACACAGGTTCACCTCAACGGTTGTGTCCTGCCAGCCCTCCTATTTATATTATATACTAACGATTGCCGATCACTAAATGATGATGTCACGATCTTAAAAGATGATACGGAAGTAATAGATCTTATAAACAAAGGAGACGAAGAGAATTATAGAAATGAGCTGCAATATTTTGTCACTTGGTGTGCTACTTACTCCTTGCAACTGAAATATAATGAATAAAAAGACAATTTCCTAAAGTCACTAAATGCAGCAATTAATCCAATTAAACTCCATGGTGCCGATATCGAAATCGTACAAAAATACACATATCTAGGGACAGTGATTGATAATAAAGTGAAATGGATAGATCAATGTAAAACAACAACGGGTAAAGTACAACACGGAATGTATTTTTTTTTTTTTAAGGAAGATGAATTCCTTTCACGTAAAACAAGACCATCCTAAGTTTGTTTTATGTTTCGCTCGTAGAAAATGTAATTTTGTTTTAACTGTAGGAGATGAAAGGAGATCTCATAAAACTGGAAAAAATTGTTAAACAAGCCGCAAATATAACTCGAGAAGAAAGAGACCTGAGCAAAGAATGCGTCTCCAAAATACAGATATCATGGTAACGGGCAAGCATCCTTTATTTATTTTTTATGAGTTTCTGAGGGCAGGGAGGAGATTGCGTTCACTGCAGTGTAGAACTGATCGTTTCAAAACACATTTCTTCCATACTCAATTGGGGCTTATAACGAGTTGTAACCAAATTTTGTCAGAAATACCCTTATCCCTTTAATGATTGTAAGTAGGTTATATCATGGAGTTACTAACTTAGTATATCATAAATTTATCCTACACTGTTCATCATAAAGGTGGAATTTTTTTTTTCTGTCTCCAGCGACATTATGTTGCTCTGGCTTTAATTTCTTGAATGTGTTCGTCACCGCTTTCAATCTTTGGGATTCTGGCTATTTCTTGGACGTCCCGTCACTCTCCCCGGGGATTTTTCTTCTAAAAAAGGTTTGTCGCCCCCCAAAATAGCAGTTTTTTGTCATTATTTCATATTTTGGGGGCCCCTTTTTGTTTACGCGACCCAACTTAGCCCCCTCAGTCCTATCCCAACGAAACACGTCTGAGGTGTAGAGTTGTTATTGTTCTTTAAGTTAAATCTAGTTTTATGGTTACAGCCTAGACTCTTTTGTCTAGGGGAGGGGTCAAAATTTATTTTGATTTGGTTTCAAATTTGATTTTATTCATTTTTACACCATGGAAATTTCTATCTTCCCAAAATAGTATTGTAAAATCTCAGCTTAACATAAATCAATATAAAATAATATTTATAGTCACCATTTACAACCTTGTCATCAAGGTCAAAAAGAATTAGGGGGAAATGATAACAATAAAGGGTTAAACGTTGATTTTTTTTTTTTTTTTTTTTTTTTTTTTTTAGCATAAAGGTGGAATAAAATATTCCGAATTTTAACCAATCACACTTTTTACTTCAACCTCTCCCCTAGACCAGAGACCTAAGCCTGACCCATAAATCTAGATTTAACTTAGAGAACATTAAAAACCATACATATCAGGAGTGTTTCCTGGGGGTAGGACTGAGGGGGGCTTGGTCGGCCGGGTAAATAAAAAAAGGGGCCCCAAATGAGAAAAAATGACAAAAAATGGGCATCATGGGGCAGACAAAACTTTTTTGAAAAAAAAAAAAATCCCCGTCTAGACGAAGATCGTGTTGGAATTGCGTTTTAAGGACACAGACAAATAGAAATGAAAGGGGGTTGGGTTTCTACCGAAAACATATTTGCAATGTACCTCATGATGAAGTATTAGGGAAAATATGTTATTCTATAAGTGGGGGAATTCAATCTGTTTGTACTATTCCTATGTATTCTTTTTTTTTTATTCAAAATGATGATGAGTTAAAAGCAAAATATGAACAAACCAATTATCCACATGTACCTGTACTTTGGACTTTTCCTTTTTCTCATTTGAATGTGAGAAACGAAAACATTATTCCTTTATAATATGCGGCTGTCACAACTCACCGTACCTTCGACGTGCAACTACCTACGATGGATTTCGTAGAAAAATCGTGCAGCGCAGGTACCTCACAGGCACGTTGCATGTACGACGTGCAGGAAGTTATTCCAATCCCCTTACTACAGAAACGCAGGAATCGCAGAAATTGACCAACAAACTGTGCAGGCATTGTGCAGGCTACTGCGGCGGTCACAACTCGTCGTAGGCTACGGGGCACGTGCAATCAAAGGTAGCCTGCGTTGATTGCACAATGCATGCACAGGTCCTGGGTCAACTTCTGCGATTCCTGCGTTTCTGTGTAATGGGTAACTTCCTGCACGTCGTTTTTCTACGAAATCCATCGTAAGGAGTTGCACGTCGAAGGTACAGCGAGTTGTGACCGGCCGCATTAGTTGTACAGAAAGCGCGGCGATTTCATGTCAATGACTGGGGGGGGGGGGGGGAACGGAAACCCCCAAAAGTGAAAAAATTCGCAATATTTCGCAATTATGCGAAAAACTAATGAAAATTTAGTGCGATCGCGAAGCGCGAGCTGAAAATTTTGCCTTATAATTATAACATTTAGCATTGTATTTGCATACATTTTACATCTTTATTAGCTTCACAAGCTAATCACTACATAAAAATATGTTAAACTTTAAAAATCGAGGGGAGACGATCCCCCCAGAAAAAGATCGAGGGGGACACTTCCCCCCGTCGTCCCCCCCCCCGGGATCGCCGCCAATGGTTGTATGCACGTGCCCCGTGCATAATATTTATGCTTCGACAGTTTTGTTCAAACGTCGACTCTTATGAAAAAAATAACGCAATACTCCATTAGAAAATTTTCATTGTCTGCCGGAGAACAAATCTATTGAAATTTATGAGTTTATGTTGGGGAAAACATAGCTACCCATCAGACCAAAACACTGGGAATGGGAATACTAATGCAAAGAATGTCATTAGCTGTTAAACATTAAACGTGTAAAATTGTCAAAAGACGAAAGATAAAGTGATTGTTGTCTGATATAAACCCCGATGTGCAAAATTGTTGCACAATATAATTTAAGGTACTTTTTAATACGAACTTGTTTCTTTTCTTTGTGCAAGTTGGCTGCAGACATATAATCTTAAGAAATCAGCTTTTGAACGTCATTAGAACCGAAAGGAGCGTATTATTTGAATGTCATGACTGAACAGCGATATCATTAAATTAAAACGCACTAAGCTACCTGCAAGATATATGCCCTGTACAACATAGAAGAGCCTACGGTCAGTCTTACGATTTACATGTCACTCATCTGGCGATCATCCCATGTTTGTGGGGAATACTCCCATTCCACTCTGTATAGTACTCAGTGCAGGTGCATCACATGATTACCCCCCCCCCCCATAATTGGATTGTAATTTTTTTAGATATTCAATTTAATGTTTACCTTAGAACAATCCATTAACAAGGCTAGCCATTTCATTCAACATTGTATCATGGTATGAATTAAATTGTTTATAAACCAAAATATTGATGACTGAATATCAACTCAGTCCTGGGTACGCTTAGGATACCACTGTAGTCTATTGGGGAATAATTATACTTTTTCCTTATTGTGAAGCATAATGTAATGATGCTTAGGAAAAAAGATTTTCTAGGGTTTCGTCTTGGCTCATTATTACACACACTGACAGCATGTAGGGCCCTACAGCTCAGATCTTTGCTCATCTTCTTGAAATAATGAGATCACATGTGTGAGCGCGAAGCGCAATCAGAAGTGTTTAAATTTCTTAAGGTACTGAACTTAAAATAATATCAAGTTCTGAAGGGGGAGAGTTTAGTATAGCCCCCAAACCCCCATCAGTAATGTCAGTACAGTAATAACGTGCGATGTTGAATGGATATCAAGATATATCTGATCGGGAAAAGAAAAATGCAAGATGCGATGCGCAGGTCTTGGCACGCCCTGTCGTTTAGCCTACTGATAGCACCTGCTTAAAACTTATTGAAAGAGGAACATATCATTAATCAGTTCATGTTCAAAGAAATATTTACGGTAGGAGTTGCAACCATATTAACCACGTTAAACATCCTTTCCACTATTTTGACATCATAATCAGTCAAACATGACTTTTACATGCAACTTCAACCTTAATACAGATTAAGGATCAAAATTTATTGTTGTTACATCTCGTATCATTGCTAAATCAAGTTCATGATTTCTTGTAAATAAGCACGGACACACTCTTCATAAATCACATAAACACATAAATGACTTACCTTTGTATAATTATACACAGCCCTCCAGTTTCTTCAACTCTTTCGCCCCCAACGAAAGCAGAAATCATTGGCTGGGATATTGAATATTCATTAATTAAACACAACATGACTCGTACTGACTAAAACAAACTAAAGACAGAATCACTGAAAAACCCGTACATTATTAATGAATGTAAAGATTATACCGTAACCTTAGAATATTATAACTGTTATAATAACTGGTTTAGATTCGTGTGTGCCGGTCTTTGTACACACGAAGCTCATTGATCCGTAATAACAGCATCGGAACGCAATGAAATACCCCCATATCTGAAAAGTGAGCGTATCCCTTGCTTTTGTTATTGAATAAAAGATAGGTAACCTAAGCCCGATGTTGATGCAATGCTGGTGTACTTAAAAACTTTGCAGGGTAGGTTTTCATTTCAGGAATAAGAGTATTACGAAGCCATAGCCGTCAGTGATGTCAGTCATACTTTGGGGATAATCTAGCTAACAATGTTGCAATAGAATGTTATCATGCATTGAACATGGCATGCATGGGCTAAATGATTATGGTCTCGATATGTGATCTTCACAGTTATTGCCAAAGTGTGTGTAAGTGTGTGTGTGTGTGTGTGTGTGTGTGTGTGTGTGTGTGTGTGTGTGTGTTGTGTGTGTGTGTGTGTGTGTGTGTGTGTGTGTATCACTGGCGTAGCCCCCCCCCTCCACTAACAAAAGAATTGCGTCCCGATCGACCGATTATGAATGCTCCATCCCCCCTTAAAACAGAAAGGAATTCGTGTCTACGCCCATGGTGTGTGTATGTGTGTGTGTGTGTGTGTGGGCTTGTGTGTGTGTGTTTTAGAACAGAACTATCAATTCTTATATAGTCACTGTCCCCTGTCATTTGAGGAACCTTATACGAAGGAAGTTACGTTACCATAATCATTATTTTTTATTTATTTTATTTATTTATTTTTTTTTTTTTTTGAGCGGGGTAAACCTGGCCTTTCTATTATTCATTATTTCTTTCTCCGTATTTCAAATCGGGACGTTTGGCTATTCTTTAGTTTACATAATATAACCTACTTAATTATACAGGCCTATTATATATAGATTCAAATTTAGATGGCAGCTCATGTGACTGTGACTAAGAGAGGCATGACTCTTATGAAATATTTCCACGGTCACACTGCCTAACTACAAGAGGAAGTTGTTTTTTGTAACGAGCAACGGTGTCGCTTTGTTTTGGCTATTGGAGGGATGATCGTCGATATTCGATGGTATGTGATCGCAGTGTCCATTGTTGGGGGTGCGGTAATGCTTGTATACCCACATGCATATAAATATGGAAAATGCATTGTATAATGCGAGCGCGAAGCGCGAGCTGAAAATTTTCTCAATAATAGAGACATGAAAAGGGAGATATTTTATAGAATAATGCGAACGCGAAACAGGGAAGGGGCTTTATCTGGTTTATTAAAGGGGGCCATCATGATGTAATGTCTATAAATATACACACATGCACATTATTATGCCTATGAGTACTAGTATATCGTCAAATTCATAGGGCAGTAATGCTAGCGCGCAGCGCGAGCTTAAATTTTTTTCACTAATACTGAAATGAAACATGGTATTTGTAGCGTTACATGACTATAAAATTAATTGAGGGCTAGGGGCCTTTAACACCATGACGTAATGTAATGCCAACAAACGCAAATCTAAATGGACGAATTCACGTTAGGGCAATATTCAGCGAGCGCGAAGCGCGAGCTGAAAATTTTCTCAATAATAGTGACCTGATGAAACAAGATACTTGTAGCCTCATGGGAGCTCGAAATGGGGAGGGAGTTGATGTTTTAAACAAACATGCATAAAAGATGAACAAAGTAAAATTAAGTTATATTATGCGAGCGCGAAGCGCGAACTGAACATCTTCAGGCAATTTTTAATAGTTATCTAAAATTTGATTGATTTAATTGAAAAGAGGGCATTTAGCCCCCGGAGAATAGTGGAAGTGTATTATATAATCAATGGTCTGAGTCCAAACAAGTTACCTTGTCGATGAAGAGCCGAGATAAGTGTTACAGTCTCTTCAATATTCATTATTTATTTTATTAAAACCATCGTGGATTTTTTTATGGGAAAACTTATGCCTTCACTTTTACTTATCGAGGCACCTGTCCCCTATGCACCCTTGTATCTGTGCCCCTGATTGTCATCAATTTTTTTTTTTTTTTTCCATTGTGAATAGTGTAACATCTGCGCTTCGAAATATGCATTTTAGACTGCAAAATAATATAATAATGTCATAAAACTGTTTTATATGATAATGAATTTGTAACGGATAGATTTATATGCATATACTATATTTTTTATTTTCTTGTTATCAAAATATTGGGGGGGGGGATGATTGTAGGGGAGACCTGGGGGGCATTTCATCAAAGGACTTGTCAGACATTTTATCCGACAAATTTGCTCTCAGCCAATCAGATGCAAGCATTTCAGTAGCTTTTAACAGTTTGTCGGATAAAACGTCCGACAAGTCCTTTGATGAAATGCTCTCCGGGGATCGAAGTTACAAAATTCACATTTTGGGCCAGATAATTCAAATGAAAGAACTCACGCACTCCATCTTGGGTCTGTAGTTAGCCTATTATGTTGGCTAAAACCTGAGGCATATCAAACTTGAAAACATGTAAACACTAATTAACTACAGCTAAATTAATGGAGATATTTTTAGTAACAACCTACCCCGTATACGGGGTAGGTTGTTACACCATACGGGGTAAATTGTTACAATATGTAAACATACGGGGTAAGTTGACAATGTGTAATCACTTATACCAATCTTTTGTTTCAACTTTCCAGTTTCTTGGCATCGTTAACAGTAGATCAAGTAAAGCTCTTGAATAGACAAAAGTAATAATAGAAACATAAAAATGTTAACACCTGAAAATTGAGACAAAATTTAATTTTACATATGTAATGTAATTGGGGTACGTTGTTACATCGACATGGGGTAGGTTGTTGTAACAACCTACCCCATGGGTGATTTTACACACAAAAATCAACTGTAGCACAGCCATTAGGCAGAATTACAGGGCATGGCTTGGGGGTATATTAGTGGCATACATGTACTATATTTTACAATTCCAGACTATCATCATGTGCTTCAGTTGTAAGAACTATTACCAATTTCAATTTTTGTCAAAAAATTTACTTTGAACTGTAAAAATAGTTTTTGTAGATTTATTTTTAATAAAACAACGGAGAAACCTCAAGACCGGCAGTTCATCACAGCTATGTGAAGGCTGTATATAGATGCCAGTTAGCACATCCTCTCTTGTTCCAGCTTTGCACACTGAGAACTGTAACAACTGACCCGTGAAACTTCCATCCCCGGTCTTCCCTACACACCACCCCCCCCCCCAACGAAATTATTTGGGGATGCATCCCCCATCCCCCCCCCCCCCCCCCCCACAATCGACACCCATGGTACGAGGTCAAGTTTTATAATTATGTATCACTTTTTCAGACTGAATAATACCATTGAATATGTCCCACTTATTTAGTTACACTGGGAATCATTAACGTTGAATTTAACACTACGGGTGTTTGATCCAAACCCGGCCCAGTTTAAATAAAAGACCACACGCTTTGGTGTGAAATCAGCAATAGCTCAGCTTTGGTTTTAAAATGCACATCAATGCAAGAGGTCATTTTAAAGTCGTTCGTATTAGTTACAAGCAACTTTACGAACGACTGGGGAGCATTTCATCAAAGGACTTGTCAGACGTTTTATCCGACAAACTGTTATAAGCTACTGAAATGCTTGCATCTGATTGGCTGAGAGCAAATTTGTCGGATAAAACGTCCGACAAGTCCTTTGATGAAATGCTCCCCTGGTGATCAATTCTTGTGCTAAATGATTAATGTGATTAGTCAGTTAGTATAGCACTCAAGACCACGTTCCAGTCGTTCTTTAAGCAATTCGTACCTTAACGAACGAATTGGTGAAACGCCCTTGGTGTTAATTTGACAGTTTGCATGGTGGCCATCTGACACCATTTGGTGTTGACCTTAGTTAATTCAACACCTGTCTTGGTGTTTAAAAAAATGTAGTTCACTTCATAAACTAAAGTAGGATTAGCTGCTATTAAATCATATTTATAATTAGAATATATCAAATAACACAGGCCTAATAATTTCTAGTTCTAGTGAAGGTGATACCATACACTCTTAGAAATTTTAGAACTTTTCTTTGTCCCGTATTTGGAATTTTTAAAGGTTCTTCTAGGTAGCAGAAAAGGGCTCTAAACAGTCCTTTAGAACCGTTTTTGGTTTATACAAGGAACCCTTTAAGGTTCTTTATACAACCTATGAGGTTCTTGACAATTTAAAGAACCCCATAGGTTGTATAAACGACCCTATACAAAATTGGTAGGGTTCTTCACACCATCAAGAACCCCCATAGGTTGTATAAACAAAAAACAAAAAAACTTAAAGGGTTCCTTGTAGAACCAAAAACGGTTCCAAAGGACTGTTTAGATCCCCTTTTTTATTACTTTCAAGAACCTTAAAAGGTTCCAAATACGAGACAAAGAAAAGTTCTAAAATTTGTAAGAGTGTATTTAATACGTTGCCCCCTCTCCTTATATTTCCTTCAGTGTGTCCATATCAGTATTACATTCTCTTTATTTCCAATACAAACACCGGTTCAGCTGAGCATGGAGCTCCCATTTCCCATTCACTATTCATACATAATGAAAATCCACAAAAAGACAAACCTGGATATTGGAGTTAGTGCACGCCCGAATGGCCCCCAGTGAAATATCGCTGATTATTTTCCCCAACAATTGTCCTTTCAACTATATAATATTTTCCTTTTTTTTTTACGTTAATATTGCCTGCGACCCATCCAAGCTTATCATCCTGAACTTAACTGCTTTTATTCATTATTCATCCGTCTCACATTTGTGTACCAGTATAATATTTCAAATTAAATGTAATTAATAGGAATCCATAAAAGCTGAAAACAATGCACATGCGTCATTAACACGTGAGTTTGCTTTTTATGACTCCATGAACCCACCCGCAATTAATTTGCAACAAGGAATAAGACTTTTCAGTGAAAAAAAACAAACCCAAACAAACCAAAACAATTGGGAAGGGATTATTATAGAGTCAGTCATGATGGTAGGTTTTTAGGCGTCAATAAGTTGAATAACAAAAATTCTATAATTGTGTAGACATACATGTACCCTTAGATCAGTTTCCTCCGCTGGATAAGAAAGGGTAGAGTTGGTGGGGAAAAAAATGCACGGTCAAATTCACAATACCTTTCCAGTATTTATCAATCAACTATTCGGTTAATATTGTGTGTTAGGCCTATACTTACTGGCAGAGAGCAACGTATATTAATTCGCCCCAACCCATTCGAAAAATCTGTAACTTTAAAAAGCTGATTGACAAAATGTATGCATAAAATTGTTTAATGATTTAACACTGATGATATCTAGGAGGGGCAATTATGAAGCTTCGTACGCTAAGACGGGGCACTATATTAGAAACGCAAGTTTGACACCAAACTGTAGCTTTCAACTGGTTGGTTGGTCGAAATAGAGTAAGTTTCGTAACGGCCGGGCATTTAGATTTATCTTTAAAATGAGCCGGTAAAGGTATAGTTTCTTAACGAGATCTGAAAGGATGAATAAAATGTTCTTCCGTTCCAAATGACCATGCACCGAGTGAATTTAATTTTGATTTTATACTATTTTATCTAACTTCAGAATTAACACGCAATCTTTACGAGATCATAATTACAGGGGTGGCCCCTAAATAGCTTTGCATCAAAACACAAACAGAGGGCGCCATACAGTTTTCACCATTTCTGAAAAAAAATGGCAAATCTTTTATTATAATCACATCTATCATACTTTCTTTACAAAATTAATTTCTATAGGAGTTAGAAGCACTTGAGTCAGCAAATATAATTATACTGTAATAACTGAGAAATTGTATACAAAATATGTACAATAATTATGATTCCTTATGAAATTAATCTGCTCATAATATATTGTTCGTCGTGATGGAGGAATGTTAAAAATTCTTATTCTTCTTGTTCTTTTCTTCTTCTTTTTTTTGTTAGAGTGTGAAAGTAGAATTTCTTGAGCATTTACACTGCTAATTTATCTAAATATTTTCTTATTTCTTGTACATAATTTGATATTTTACCCCAATATACAAACAGTAAAAACAAAAGTGTGTTTACATTGCTGAACATATCACAGCACTCCAAATGGATCTACCGACACAGTATATTATTGCCATAAAAGCACGTAAGTATTTTAACAAAATGGATTATAGCGCTATTTAAATATAACTTGTTATCATTATCATCAAATCGTGCTCCATACGCATGAACTATGATTTCAGCTATGTTCATAACTTGCACATGTTAATATTCAACATTCATGTCTCAGGTTATTTTTTGGCAAAAAAAAATTATAAAAATGTATATTATATTTCATTTTCTTTAATATGAAAACATGTATGTAATCTTATGTAATCAATGAAAAATAACTATAAAGCATGTCATGCATGTCGTACTGTCTTCAAAATGTACTAAAAACAGGGGAATCGCAAAAACTCCAGCCTGTATTCTCCAAGGCCTTGCTATTGTCTCGTAAGGGTGACGTATTTAGTAGGCCTATAACTTTAGTCGCCCTTCAAGAATACCGGCCTGTAGGCCTATGTCTTAAAGAGTATCAAACGTAGGCCTAACTACAAAAACTATGCCGACGTCATTGCTACTCCACGCCATCGTCATGCCGTCGTCGTCTTCAACCCCGATCACTTGTTCATCATCTTCATGAAGGTGGCGTCACACTGTCCCGAAATTGAGCAAAAATGGACACACGAAATGGTGAAATGTTAGGGTTCGCGCGAAGTCAGCCCCAAACTTGTTCAACAGCCAAACAAAAGCCAAAACGAGAACGATGTCTACAGAAGGTTACACGATGGCACTCGAACAACACGCAGGGTACACGAATGGCCCGATGCTTTTGTGATAAGAGCGAAATTTAAAAATGTCCATGATCGTGTGACCATCCTTGCTTAACTTCGGGACAGTGTGACGTGGGCTTCACCACGGTTCATTTACAAGGCAATAGTCTCTGACTCGGAAAGAAGATCCATAAAAGGTTTCTCGAGTACAGTCAGTTCCACACCGTGGTATTTTGGCGGGCTTTTCTTGCGGCAGCAACGACACGTGATCATGCTCATCAATCTCTTAGAGGGCGCCATTACATACTGAAATGACAGTCAAATTGACCATTTTATTATTAAGTTATTATAATTTATCCGTGTTTCTTTCTAGGCGACATGGTCAGAACATAGTAACAAGATATTCAAACAGCCTGTAGTAAGAGTATGAACTACAATACATGGAATCCAGTTTGCATACATTAGTTGTTGCTATGTCAGACAAGCCTCAGGCAAGCTTTCAGGTTGTCAAGAACAACCTTTGTATAAAAGTAGGCATACAATTTGAATTTGTTAGTAAATGGTCTATTCTTTTTGATTTTTATATATATTTTTCAATTAAATATTTTGTCTATAAAACAAAACAAAAATCATATTCTACAATTATTTATGTCTTTTTTAATAGGTTTCGCCGCAGTCGACTCTAAAGCCTTTTTTTGGGGGGGGGGGATAACGTTCTGAAGTGCGCATTAAAACTATCAAAAAATAAACCCAAAACCCACAAAAAGCATAGCAACAACAACAAAATGTTTTGTATTTCATCGTCTTAGATATCGTATTTCGGTTAGAGTTAGGGTCTCCTAGACGTCTCCGCGACAGTTTATGAAAAAAGTCTGAATTAGTCCCAAATCCGTCTCCGAAAATCAAGAGACGTCTCCGTGACAATTCATATATAAAAAAAAATAAATCTGAAGTAGTCCCAAATCCGTCTCAGAGACGTCTCCTGATTTTCGGAGACGGATTTGGGACTACTCCAGACATTTTTCATAAATTGTCGCGGAGACGTCTCGGAGAAGTCTCGGAGACGTCTCTAATACTTTTTATCCGTCGCGGAGACGGATTTTTATTCTGTCGCGGAGACGTATCCGCGAAGTGAGATAGCACCCTTACCCATCCGCGAATTATATTATGGAAATAATCATATTCAAAGGGTCCAACATAAATATCTAATTAACCCATTGTGACGTTGCCACTATTAAAAAAATACTTCTCATTATCAGATCTCGATTTTTGAAACATCTATAACCATAATAACATGTATTAGAAATAATACGATAAATTTGAGACTACCGTATAAGAAAATGACTTTACTACACTGTAATTTTTTTTTGGTATTTTTACCGCAAATCTGCTGTCAGCAGAGTCGCCATAAAAAAAATGTAATTTTAAAAACAATTTTGTTGTAAATTTCTCCTGCAAATAATTACGTGAGAAATACAAAATATACATCAAAAGTAACACATTTGATCCGTTTTAACCAAATACTTAAGCTATAGATCTCTCATGATTTTTTCTTCTCTTTCTTTAATTATTAGAGGAGAAATTTACAACAAAACTGTTATTTTAAATTACACTTTTGTATGGCGACTCTGCTGACATCACTTTTCTGTATTTTTTCTGTATTTTTTTTTTTTATTTCTTTTATTTTTATTTTTTTACAGTGCATACATACTTCGACAGAGAGAGCAAAGATAAGATGAACGGCTGCGAGACAAAGGATGAGAACTTTGAACGTGTATGATGGAATGTCCTTCAACTGCATTGGGGAGAAATAGAGGAAAGGGGATTGATTCTTGTTATTTCAACCGTATAAGTTCAATCATATCGAAGTTAATAATGTTTTGATTGCGTAAAGAGGGAGGAAAGGGGGTTAATTTTGGTTATCAAAACCATATAAGTTCAATGATGTCGAAGTTAATTATGCTTCGAAAATATTTTGCACACGGAATAACCATGTAATTATTAAATTGTTTGCCTCTTGTATTAACTATACATGCTGCATTATATGTGAATTAATTAGTATTCTTCTGAAAAAAGACAATGGCCGGTATTTTGGAATGGTGACTAAATTTAGTAGGCCTACTAAATACGTCACCCTATTGTTCGAAACAATGGCCAAGCCTACTAACTACGTAATTATAGGCCTACAAACTTTAGTCACCTTTCGAGAATACCTGCTATAGTATTCAATTAAATACACAACACATACAAGAGTAGCTCGCACATGACGTGACAGAAACAAATTGGATTGTAAACATTCATAACTTCGTTATTTTGTTCCATTTTCTAAAAACTTTCATTCAGATTTTTCTTTTAGTTTCTGCATTTTGAACAACCAATTTAAAAAAGGATTTATGGCCAAGATGAGCTGTCCCTTTAGTTGAATTGAATTTCTGAAATTATATCGAAACTCTTTCTTTCTTTTTAATTTAGATATCAAATGGCAACGCCTTTGTAGAACCAATAACCACTTCTATCGCTAGACTACTTTTGCATTTACCCGTTTTCCTTATGTCTTGTCTTGTAATCATGTATTCTCTTCTTATTTTTGTTTAATCACCAAATATCTTGTATCTTGTATCTTATAAACCTCACCTCGAATGCTTTGATGATTTTGGCGGGTGGTACGAAGAGAAACCCAAGACAGATGAGGAAATCAACGATGAAAACAACTAAGAGAGGAACTAAAGTGAGATCAAGGAAATGAAGGTGTTGCATTCATTAGATCTAATAATCAGAAGGGAAAAAAAAGTATCTATTAGATTTATCGTAATATCTACGTATTAAAAACCTGAAAATTAAATATTCAAACCATGATTAGAAGATGCCAAGCACTAAAACAATCTGTCATGTCTGTATTAAAAGGGCATCAAAACTCTACATCATATAACTCTATCTAAACATCATTATCTATAGACATATACAATTATGTATTTAAAAAAACGATTACATTAAATATATTCTATCTATTTCCTAATTAATACTATTTCTAATCTCCTCATTTTGCACTTTAAAATTGTATCAGTTAGATTTCGAAATGATGAACTTTAATTGCACATACATCATTAGCGAGACAAACTGATAAAAATTTTCTGTTTATACTTCATTTCTATTCTCTATGTGCACGCTACTTTTAATATGACTGGGGCTCGAAATGACAAGTTCTTAATTGTACAACATGTTCTTTACATGCCTATCCTGAAATGCATATCCATTTTTGGTTAGTTGTCATTAATCTATGTGCTGTACCATTGGTGGCGATCCCGGGGGGACGGGGGGGGGGTGTCCCTCCCTCGATTTTTTCTTTGGGGGATCGTCCCCCCCCCCTCGATTCTTTAAGCTCATCATACTTTTATGTAGTGATTAGCTTGTGAAGCTAATAAAGAGGTAAAATGTATGTCCAATACAATGCTAAATGTTATTATAAGGCAACATTTTTGGCTTGCGCTTCGCGCTCGCAAATATTTTCATTACTCTCTGCATAATGTGCGAAGTATGCGAATTTTGAGTGTATTATTTTTCATTTTCGGGTGTTTCCGTCCCCCCCCCCCCCCCCCCCCCCCCCCCCACAGTCGTGACATGAAATCGACGCGCTTGTGCTGTACAAGTAAATTACACTTCCTCAGTTGAAAATACATTTCATCTAGTTGAAAATATTATCATTATTCACAGGTTGGCTCGTGTAAGGCTAGCTATACATACTATTTTTGTAAAATCGATTGCTGTACGGTGGTCCAGGAGTGTTCACGAAAGCAAGAATAAGGTATTGGAAGTTTGCCAGAAGAAATACTGTCATATTCTCGTAGGACACCACATTCCTATGTGCGCTGGTAATCTCAGATTCCTCATACCTGGTTGAAAAGTTAAAAGAAGATGTGAAGACCAAATGTGTCTTCATAGTTTAAACCGTGTAGCTAGAAGGTTCAATAGTTAGCCGGTCCAATAGACCAATCCATCGTCAGAGCAATGTAAATTATGGCGGCCATAGCCGGGGGGGGGGGGCTTCCAGTGGATTATCAGCCAATCTGCAATGAGCTAGGTGCCCCCCCCCCCCAGCAATGGCTGCCACAAGACAAAACATCACCCAAAACGAATTTGTCTATAGACATGTTAGATCGACACTCAAGATATAGCAGATTGAATAGACCCTTCAAAATTTTACAAGTGGGTCCAGTAGGCAGAAGGTTTAAAGGACCAAATCGCAGATCGAATGACCAATCACTAATGGTTCCTATAGTTTAAGGTCCGATAGATAGAAGGTTCTATAGACCAAATCGCTGGAGGGTCCAGTAGTCCGAGGGTTCTATAGATGGAATAACTAATAGGTCCTATAGTTAGAAGGCTCAATAAGAAGGTCGGAGAGACCGAATGAGCCAGAGGGACCGTTTGAGGATCAAAACCAGTGATACTACTTGGAACCCAATCATGATCAGTGTATGTGCAATCAATGAGAACAAAATCAGGGGGGCCTTTCATCAAAGGACTTGTCGGACATTTTATCCGACAAATTTGCTCTCAGCCAATCAGATGCAAGCATTTCAGTAGCTTATAACAGTTTGTCGGATGAAACGTCTGACAAGTCCTTTAAAGAAATGACAATGGATGGAGTCACCAGCTTGGTGTATAGTCTGATCATACTGATAGGGAATCGAGACCTAATGGGAACCCTGGGGACCAAGACTAGGCCGTTACTTACCAAGACTGATTGAGTACCAGGACCAGGGCTACAACTTGGAACCCAATCATGATCAGTGTTTGTGCAATCAATGAGAACACAATGGATGGAGTCACCAGCTTGGTAATAGGACGTCGGATTGAAATTTGATGATAGGCCTTGTTGCCACCGACTAAAGTAAATTGAAATGATAAAAAAAAATAGATAAACAAAGCCTATGTCAACAATTATATTTGATACAGTATATAGAGATAGTAACTATATAATTGCAAAATGGAAAAAATATATAAATGTAAGCCTACTCCAGAAGAATGAAAAATGACATATATTGATTTTGTCAATTTGATATCTTTCAATGTCTTATGAACTTGTTGAACATGTTGTGAGTGCTTTCCTTTTTTATGATTTCCCCCAAATACGAGGAAAAAGAAGTTGTTTGAAAAAAGTACAGGCTCATGAATCTCGGAACTCGAAAGCAAATAATCTTCGTGAGGGACAAGCGCCATCTATGAAGAACCAACCAACCAACCCAAGATTCAAGATTCAAAGTTTTATTGTCCACAAATAAAGTGGAAATCTATTTTCCATTTGTCATAAACATATAATACAACTATACAAATTAAACCTACTGCATACATGCACCCCCCCCCCCTTTCTGGGTAAACTCACCTGTCAGGACGAATGAGGTACATAAGACAATATCAATGATAAAGAACTGCATGTCACCAATGTAATATTGAACCTGTATGCAGAAGAGGAAAACTCACAAAAGTTTGGAAAATGTATCAAACATTTTATAATAATAATAGTAATAATAATAGTAATAATAATAATAATAATAATAATAATAATAATAATAATAATAATAATAATAATAATAATATATGATTTGTAATGCGCCGAATCCACTCCATGGAGTGCTCAAGGCGCAATGGAAAAGGGAGGAGAGAGGGGAGAATGAAAAACATTATAGGCCTAACATAGTTTCATTCAAAGTTCACAAAAACAAACTCAATATCTAGAGTCTTATGTAAGAAAAGACAATTTTTTTGCATATGCCTAGGGAGGGATTAGACCTAACGTGTGTACAGTAGGAATATCATATTTGAAATGACTTATGATTTAAACATGAGAATACAATGCACCTGTGGGAACCGAGTGACATAAAACAGTAAAAAATACTAGTTCTCAACATGAACCGTCATGTATGCTTACCTTTCAATACCATCCTATATAGTCCTTCTAATTCTAAAAATTAGTATTTCCCAACATAAAGCATCATGAAAACATAAAATATCTCGTTACCGGAAACAATACTATTGTTACGCAAACATGTACTTATAAACTATATATCTATTTCATTTTTAATTGGTTCTAAGCTATTATTAAGGTTCTCTACGTCGCGAAATTCATGAACATATATATCTCTAAGTAATTAGATATCCACGTTAATTAGATTGAATTATTGAAAAATCATTCCGGGGTGCATGACCAGTGCGTTATAAGCAAGTTTTATTATCAATTGAAAATATTTTTTAAAAGAACCATTTTTAAGGTTTACCGTGACACTGATCCTAATTGGCTACTATCAATTCGTAATTAATTGTAATTCTTCATGTTACGGGTATAAACAACTATAAGAACGACAGGTGATTGGTTCCTCTGCTAAATGATTGAAAATGTGATTAGTATAGCACCCAAGAACATGTTTCAGTTGTTCGTAAAATGATTCGTAGCTTTACGAATGACTTGGAGAAACACCACCCAGGACCGGTATGTCGCACGACGCACAACGTCACAACCTGGTCACAAAAACACATTATTTACGTCTGCGACTGACATTTGACGTCATCATCCGAAATTCGTGACTGGGTTTCGAACCTCGGTTCCATTATTAGCAACAAAAAAAAAAGAAAAAAAGAAAAAAGAAACAGCCTACAAACTGATGCTGAACGGACCGAAGTTCGAATCCCAGTCACAGGATGGTCCCATACGTAAATATATGTTGTGACATTATGCGTCGCTGCGACATTACCGGTCGTTACAGGGCCCAGAACACATACCGAGGTTAGGACTGTAACCGAGGCGAACATGATGAGACTATACAGAGCCATGAACTTGAATAGACCAAATGACGTCACCATAGCACATCGACCCTCCCTATAACAAAGAAGAGAGAGAGAGTGAATCATATTATATATCAAAAGTCAGAAAATCAGAAGAGTAAAGGCCTCGTCACACCGAGTCCGGTCCGGTAACCGGTACGGCAAACCGTCTCAAATCGCTCCAAGAGCGATCCCATAAAAACCGTACCGGTTGCCGTTCCGACTAGTACGGAACAGCTCGTGTTTGTTGTGACCAGTCTCATTGCAATAGTACACGGCCGATTCATTTCGACCGTTTTAGCCCATTGTTGAACCGGACCGGGCCCGTGCCATGACCCGGACCGGACTCGGTGTGACGAGGCCTTAAGAACTTTACCAGAATTGCGTTCCGTCACATTAACAACAACAAAAAAAGTTAAATGTAGCATGACATAACTTTAAGCATTAATATAGAAGGGCGACGGCATTAACATTGTAATAGAAAATCTTTGTTCTATGCGGCAGTCACATGTACACAACGCAAGACCAGCGCATTAAAATTTGTAAAAATTTCCGACAACGCAACACATATTAAGATACGCAACGAATGCACAACGTTGATTAAGCGCGCTCGACGCATGAGTAACGCACACCCAGCGCATACCGTGGTTGGCCATGCGTCATACATGTGACTGCGCCATTCCAGAACAAAATATTATCTGCTAAAAAAAAAAAAAAAATCAACATTGAAGTTAGACACTTACTTTATTACTGTCGGGATGCAGCTGATTGTTGCCGTTTTAGATGTGAACGGAGCAGCTACTGATGCTTCAGCTTGTGAGAGGGCTATACCGACATGTGCTTGTTTTAGAGCACCACAATCATTCGCACCATCTCCACACATACCAACTGATAAACCAAGGGATTGAAGGGATTCGACGAGTTGAGACTTTTGGTCAGGTGACATCCTCGCAAAGATAACACCTTGGGCTGCAATCTGTTCACGACAATTACAATTTTATTTTGTTTTACAGAAAATTTATACACAAGGACACTTTCGAATTCAACCATGCAATATTACCGCCCCCCCCCCCCCCGTTATCAGGACAACTACCCTGGATAATTACTCCCCCAGATATCGGGTTAGAGTTAAGTGTAGGGTAAGGTGGTAGATTTTTGGTTGGGAATTTCATCGGGGGTGTTTGTCCAGGAGTTGATGTCCTAGAAGTTGAAACGCCCTCCCTCTGAAAAGGAGCCACTCTTATCTTTCTTCTCAGGACTGGTAGAATTTGAATAAATTTAAAAGTAACATCACCAATACAGACCTTTGGCATTAATTGCGGGTAATGATCTCGAATAATGCCGAAGGTTGTCCCGTCCATTGCTAGGAGTTGCCTTTCTTCTTTCCTCTGGAGAACGGGGATCTCATCCTCTTTTATCTAGCATTATGTAAAAAAAAAAAAAAAAAAAAGTAAATAAATTAATTTAACAAAAAAAAGGTCACCAGGAGCAATAAAATGGTGGATGATAGCATAACGAGAAAAAAAAAAACAAAACAAAACAAAACAAACGATCCCCATGGTCTCGGTGATGGTTTTAAGGGTGGTATCTCACTTTGCGGAGACGTCTCTGCAACGGATAACAAACTATTAGAGACTTAGGAGACGTCTCCGCGACAATTTTCAAAAACTGTCTCAAAGTAGTTTCCGCGACTCATGAAACGTCTCGGAGACGTCTTCGCGACGCGTCTCAAAGTTGTTTTAAGTCCGTCTCAAAGTTGTTTCAAAGCAGTTTCCGCGAAGTGAGATACCACCGTTAGATTGAGGAGAATTATAATTAAATTATATTTGAAAGCTTGTACCTCCCCCCCCCCCCCCCCCCATAGGCGTCCAACCATAAACGTATGCTCATTCCCGAATTCTCGAAAAAGGGGATATATTTTAGGGGCTCAGTTCTTGGTGAAAATCCCGAAAAATCATTGAAATAGGGGGTCTTTCAGCATTGTTTTCCCTAGAAATATTTCTAACAGGGATAGATGCCAAATCACCAGGCCAATCTTCCTTAGGTATCTCACTTCGCGGAGACGTCTCCGCGACGGAATCGTTTGCTCCACGTATAAAAGTATTAGAAACGTCTCCGAAACTTCGGAAACTGAGGAGACTGAGCTATGGCAAAGCCATGCTGACAAATCCGTCTCAATAATTTGTTTCAAAGTAGTTTCTGCGACGTGAGATACCTCCCTACTAGGTAATTTTGTGAACAGGCCTACGACGAGACTTACATTCACTCCATTCTTCTCCATATTGATATCCATATCTCTTGGAGTATCATCGACCAGGGGTGTGATGACGAGTTTAGCCTTGTCGTGGTCGTACGGTAGTCCGGCCTCCAGACGGATGATCGGAGCTCCAGGCTGAACCATACCGCACTCCCGACCTACGCTGATCGCTGTGAAAATATTGTCCCCTATGTGATACAAGAGACGTACAGGTACTTATGGTGGAACGACATTTAATACGTCAGCGAAGCACAGAATCAACATTAGGTTTGAATTCGCCAAGTTATACATCCTATTCTTAATAATTTCAATCACAAGTTTATTCCTTTTTTTTCTAATCTCAATTAGTCGAGCATCTAGGAATTGGAAAAAGTGGGAGCGTGGGCGCCAATTTTGTGCGATAGATGAGGCACATGTCTACTGGCACCCCCTACCGACGCCGATGACTTGATACTGCGAATGCGGCGGTCACAACTCGTCGTAGGCGACGGGGCACGTGCCATCGACGTAGCCTGCGTTGTATGTGCAATGCACACACAGGTCCTAATTCAACTTCTGCGATTCCTGCAATTCTATAGTAAGGGTATTGTAAAAACTTTCTGCACGTCGAAGGTACGGCGAGTTGTGACCGCCGCATTACAGGTCCTAATGAATAAAGAATTGGTATAAATAGGTGTAATCTCTACCTGTCACCATGATGGTTCTAATGTCAGCTTCATTGAGTTCAGTGATGGCTGGAGTAGTAGCTGATTTAAGCTTGTTCTGCATGATCAAAAGTCCAATAAACTTCAGATCACACTCCACTATATCCCTGTAAAAGATAAACAAATATCTGAAATACAACAAATATAATATTCCAAGACATTATATCAAAACAACATTACTTATCATGCTTATTAGATTCTTGCCTGATTATTTACTCTCTTCGCAAGATGTCTAAAATTAATATTTATTACTGGCTTTATTTAAACGGATTGGAAGTTTAGATGTCATTAACTGATAACTTTATATTAATTGTAAGTTTTTAGCTTCACACCAAGTTATTATTGTTTATTCATTTCACCTAAAGTTGTACTATTTTTCTCCTTCAATCGTTTTTTTTTTTCCACCTCAAACATTAAGCCCCATAATGTTTAGTACGTTTAATAATCATTATTCAATTTATTTAATCTAATATATTTCACAAACCTTTGGATCCGTGCAAGTTCATTGGGATCGTCTGGGTTAATATCAATCGGTTTCCATGCCAACGCAATCAATCTCAATCCTTTCTTTGTGTATCCATCGAGAACATCCTGGAAATCGTGAGGAACTGCATTCAAAGAAAATATGAAATATTCATATTATATATATAGGATGGCTCAAAATGAGTTACCAGAAATATTCCACGAGTTCCGGCCAATACTGCACAATCGAGAAGAGTGCAATATTTGACCTGACGAGTGGAATATTTTGGTATCCTGGCCCATGAAGTAAAGTCATCAAATATAATTATTAGTATCTATGATCAACATTCATTAGCAATAATGTGGAGAATCAGTACTTGCACTAGACCGTGTAATACGGCACGATCAATAATTATAAAACAAAATAATATATGAATTAATCATATATATATATATATATATATATATATATATCAGGCGCGGATCCAGGATTTTCCTGAGGGGGGGGCCCAACTTTGAAAAAAAAAAATCTTACGAGCGGAGCGAGCAAACGAGCGCGAAGCGCGAGTTAACATACCCCGATATATAGGCATATACTGACCTAAAACGAGGAATTTAAACTATTTTAATTTTACTCCTATGAAAACAAAATAATAATTATACTAGCAAAAAATAAAAAAACTTAAAAAAAAAAAATATTAAAAAAATTTAAACAAAACTTTAGTGTTTTGAATATGTATTCTAAATTGTCAACACGAGATGAAAACTTTGAGTTAATTGTGCATTTACCCTACTAAATTGGTATCTGCGAGCGCGAAGCGCGAGCCGAAAATTTTGAGCTCAAAATTTGAGTTATTTGTGCATTATGATTTAGTAAGCGCGAAGCGCGAGCCGAAAATTGGGGGATTTAAAAGATATATGAGTAAATAAAGGGCACTTTTTTTTTTTTTTTTTTTTTTTTAGATAATTGTGTATTATAGACCTTATTTAAAATCTGGGAGCGCGAAGCACGAGCTGAAAATTTTGAGGTAAAAATTGGAATTATTTGTGCACTATGATTTAGTATCAGACATGTCAGCGAGCGCGAAGCTTGGGTTTTAAAAGATACATGGAATAAATGAAGGGGCACTTTCTGGTATTAAAAATCGTTGATAATTGTGTATTATAAAATTAACCCTATTGAGTATCTGCGAGCGCGAAGCGCGAGCTGAAAATTTAGAGTTAATTGTGTATTATTATTATATTATATACCCTACTAGATCGGTATCTGCGAGCGCGAAGCGCGAGCCGAAAATTTGGGGTTTTAAAGATATATAGAATAAATAAAGGCCTGGGCACTTTCTAGCATTAAGAATTGTAGATAATTGTGTATTATCAGATTTAGACCCTATTTAGAATCTGCGAGCACGAACCGAAAATTTGGGGTTTTAAAAGATATATGGAGTAGCATAAAGGGGCATTTTCTACTATTATGTTTTTGTAATTGTGTAATTGTGCATTATTAATTTTTGTGTATTATAGACCTTATTTAGAATCCGCGAGCGCGACGCGAGCTGAAAATTTTGTGGTAAAAATTTGAGTTATTTTGTGCCTTATGATTTAGTATCAGACATGTTCGGCGAGCGTGAAGGCGCGAGCCCGAAAATTTTGGGTTTTAAAAAGATTTAATCGAATAAAGGGGCACTTTCTAGTATTAAAATTCGTAGATAATTTTGTATTATAGACCGCTATTTAGTACCGCGAGCGCGAAGCGCGAGCTGAAAATTTTCAGTTCATTGTGCATTATATTATATACCGCTACTAGATTGGTATCTGCGAGCGCGAAGCGCCGAGCCGAAATTTGGGGTTTTAAAAGATATATATGAATAAATAAAGGGGCACTTTCTGGCATAAAGAATTGTAGATAATTGTGTATTATTGACGCCTATTTAGTATCCGCGAGCGTGAAGCGCGAGCCGAAAATTTTGGGTTAATTATGCATTATATATATACCTTACTAATTGATAGGCCTATGTGTGAGCGCGAAGCCTGAGCCGAAAATTTTGAGCTCAAAATTGTTATCTGTGCATTACGATTTAGTATCAGCGAGCCAAAAAGTTGGGTTTTAAAAGATATATAGAATAAATAAAGGCCTGGGCACTTTCTAGCATTAAGAATTGTAGATAATTGTGTATTATCAGATTATAGACCCTATTTAGAATCTGCGAGCACGAACCGAAAATTTGGGGTTTTAAAAGATATATGGAGTACATAAAGGGGCATTTTCTACTATTATGTTTTTGTAATTGTGTATTGTGCATTATTAATTTTGTGTATTATAGACCTTATTTAGAATCCGCGAGCGCGAAGCGCGAGCTGAAAATTGTGGTAAAAATTTGAGTTATTTGTGCCTTATGATTTAGTATCAGACATGTCGGCGAGCGTGAAGCGCGAGCCGAAATTTTGGGTTTAAAAGATTTATCGAATAAAGGGGCACTTTCTAGTATTAAAATTCGTAGATAATTTTGTATTATAGACCCTATTTAGTATCCGCGAGCGGCGAAGCGCGAGCTGAAAATTTTCAGTTCATTGTGCATTATATTATATACCCCTGATTGGTATCTGCGAGCGCGAAGCGCGAGCCGAAATTTGGGGTTAAAAGATATATAGAATAAATAAAGGGGCACTTTCTGGCATAAAGAATTGTAGATAATTGTGTATTATTGACCCTATTTAGTATCCGCGAGCGTGAAGCGCGAGCCGAAAATTTTGGGTTAATTATGCATTATATATATACCCTTACTAAATTGATAGGCCTATGTGTGAGCGCGAAGCCTGAGCCGAAAATTTTGAGCTCAAAATGTTATCTGTGCATTACGATTTAGTATCAGCGAGCCAAAAAGTTGGGTTTTAAAAGATATATAGAATAAATAAGCCTGGGCACTTCTAGCATTAGAGAATTGTAGATAATTGTGTATTATCAGATTATAGACCCTATTTAGAATCTGCGAGCACGAACCGAAAATTTGGGGTTTAAAAAAGATATATGGAGTACATAAAGGGGCATTTTCTACTATTATGTTTTTGTAATTGTGTATTGTGCATTATTAATTTTGTGTATTATAGACCTTATTTAGAATCGCGAGCGCGAAGCGCGAGCTGAAAATTTTGTGGGTAAAAATTTGAGTTATTTGTGCCTATGATTTAGTATCAGACATGTCGGCGAGCGTGAAGCGCGAGCCGAAAATTTTGGGTTTTAAAAGATTTTTCGAATAAAGGGGCACTTTCTAGTATTAAAATTCGTAATAATTTTGTATTATAGACCCTATTTAGTATCCGCGAGCGCGAAGCGCGAGCTGAAAATTTTCAGTTCATTGTGCATTATATTATATACCCTACTAGATTGGTATCTGCGAGCGCGAAGCGCGAGCCGAAAATTTGGGGTTTTAAAAGATATATAGAATAAATAAAGGGCACTTTCTGGCATAAAGAATTGTAGATAATTGTGTATTATTGACCCTATTTAGTATCCGCGAGCGTGAAGCGCGAGCCGAAAATTTTGGGTTAATTATGCATTATATATATATCCTTACTAAATTGATAGGCCTATTGTGTGAGCGCGAAGCCTGAGCCGAAAATTTTGAGCTCAAAATTGTTATCTGTGCATTACGATTTAGTATCAGCGAGCCAAAAAGTTGGGTTTTAAAAGATATATGGAATAAATAAAGGGGCACTTTCTATTATTTCCACGAGGGCCGACATATTTTCCACCGAGGGCCGAGGGCCCACTAGGCCAAGGGTCCACGAGGCCCTTTTCTTTGTGAAATTTTGAAACTTTAGTTTGAAATATTTGTTCTTTATTTTTACTCTTCGTCAGAAATGTATTACTTTTTTCTAAAAAAGAAAAAAAAAAAAAATCGCGCCCGTGGACCTCAACCACTTTATAGCCATAGTTATGGTCGTTTAGGATCCAATTAGGCCATTTTCGCTTCTTATTGAATAAAGTTTTGGGAATATTGTACAAACATCGGGCTTTATTCCCTTCTCTTCTTTCTTTTTCTTCTTTTCTCTCCTTTCCCTTCTGTTTCCTTTTTCTCCTCCTTTTTTGTTTTTTTTTTTTTTTTGGGGGGGGGGGCCGCCCGGCCGTCGCCCCCTGGATATAATATATATCTATATTATATATAATATATATATATATATAATGTGCAGAAGGGAACTCTTTAACATGGCTACTGCTTCTTGTTGCAAAATGTAGTCGAAATAAAAACAAGAGGAGATTGGCGTTGCTGAAAAAACCATTCTATTTTGCCAAGCTTTCGGCTAAAGCCTTCTTCAAGGGCTGTTAACAAAAACCAAAACAAAACATATAAATAGTACCAAGGAACAATTTCTTTTTACATAATTGTAACAATTTTTTCAGCAACGCCAATCTCCTCTTGTTTTTATTTCGACTATATATATATATGTATATATATATATATATGATAAGTTAAATATGTATAAACAGCAGTATACATTACTTTCAAAATATGATTGTCGTCAGTATAAAATGGGGTCATGTACCTTTAAAAAGTAACACAAGGACCTTACCTGAATGTTCCTGCGAGAGCTTGGAAATCTTTTCTGGTGAACCCTTTGCAAAAGCATACGTCTTCCGTGTCACTGTATCCATGGCAACTACACACATGGTCTGAAGAGCTGATGCAAAAGGGAATATCTTCAACGTCGCTACTTCCGTTAGCTCCTGTGAAAAGGTCTAAAAATTGGTAAAACGTATGATAAAGTAGGAAATCTTTAAAAAGACAAGAAATACAGGAAATCTGAAAATGACTTACTAGCAATGCTTTTTTCCCCTCTGGCAACTTTACAGATCGATATATTTTTTCCTTTTTTGTTTTGTTTGTAAAAGGGTCAAAGTTACCCAATTCTTGGTCCATTAAGGACAAACTTCATTCTTGGTCAATAGATATTGAAAGACAAATGACCCCCAATGGACTCAGTGTGTAGGCTAATGTCTTTGATTAATCGACAGTTTATTTTTACCAAGCCAACTGACTTTTTCAGTTTCGGCTAAAATCTACATTATAAAATAATTTTTTTTTATTATTCTTATGTCTGTATGATCTATTTATTCGATATGGACTGAAATTTTAACACAATTGTGGTTTTTTCGGAAATGATCGACTTCTTTTTCACGTGTCCTTTCATTATTCTGTTTGATTTTACCATTATAAATATTCACATTTGAGAGATCGTAACTTATTTTTATGTTTCTTAGAGGAATTAGAATCTGAATTACACTCTACCCATTAAATA
Source organism: Paracentrotus lividus (assembly GCA_940671915.1). Taxonomy (NCBI): domain Eukaryota; kingdom Metazoa; phylum Echinodermata; class Echinoidea; order Camarodonta; family Echinidae; genus Paracentrotus; species Paracentrotus lividus. The sequence continues at coordinate 31,740,994 of CALNVZ010003431.1, read as the reverse complement.
CTGAACGCACGCAATCCCAATAGGCGAAAGATAGTAATATCAGCTTGGGAACAGGGGTTTAATAGACAGAAGAGGGCAATCCAGAATGTGACTCATGGTCTCCTCCTCTCCGCATTCGTATACTGACCGTTCTACAGCGTTGATGTCCCATATCATAGCCATTAATGCCGAATGGGGCGTCAATACTGAAGAACAGCTCCTTCAACTGACCTGTTTCTTCTTATGAGAGTCTGAGATCTCGTTCGATGGATTAGTCTTCGCTAAGGCCAATGAACCTGATACCCGACGGCTAGCCTTCTCTCCAAGATCCAGTGTCTATATTATTAAGTAAGTATTAATGATATTAATAATAATAATACTAGTGATAATAATAATGGTGGCTTCTTATATAGAGCTCAGGTCGGTCATGCATGTTACTCATGGCACTTTACAAAGACAGTTTTACAAACATTATAATTTCACATAACATTTTATTAGATCTTGAGAATAAAAATATATTACAGGAAAGAAGGCTGCTGCGGTTTACATCGCAACAAATTGGGAAACGATATACAATACCACAAACATACTGTACCCACTATATAAAGTGAAGATTCCTCATAACACATTGAAAGTAGGCCTTATATAACATGCCTCTTTTGTATCACCTTTCTACACTATAAAGGTGGATAAATATCTATTAGTATATTTATTTACTTATTTATTTATTTTTTTTGTTGTTGATCTAGCAACATTATATTGCTCCGGCTTTAATTCCTGTAATATATTTGTTCCCACTTTCACTTTTCGGTACCCAGGCTAAATTTTGGACGTTCGATCCCCAACCCTTCATAAGACTTATATTATTATCATTATTTTTATTGTTTTTTTATCAACTCAGATTCAGATTCAGATTCAAGGTTTTATTTATATCTTTATCGTGAAAAATTGCCCACTATGGCAACCTTTTCTCTTTTTGGGGGCCCCTAATACAAATATTTGTTTTCTTTTAGTAATTTTTTAGCGGTATATCAACAATTTTGATCTATATCTCAATTCCTACTTACCCAACCGGTTGCATCAAACATTTTAATGTCCAGGGGATCACCCGTTATTTCTTCATCAACCTCCATAAGCTCATGACATGTTGCCATGGCAACGGAAACAGGATCACCTGAGAGGGACTTTGCATCGGGTTCCATTGGTCTAAAGCTGCGGGAATTAGAATCAATTTATGTAATTAGCTAATGAGGATAATAATCATGTTCAGCTTTGAATTCCTCTCAAATACTAGTACATGTATAATATATTGATGTCTTTTACCTTTAAGATACTTTTAATGAATGAATATTATTTCGTCAATATCGCTGTTATAACAGCGTGGAGCTTTCAACTAAGGCTTTTCGTATTTCTCTTTATGATATCATAATCACGAAACATATAATTTGCAAATTATTTTAAAGTGATGTGAAATATATTACTTGTTGTGAATATGGTAAATTCGATTGAAAATAAACTGAACTGAAATTGATATATAATGAGATGTAATGACATGTATTTATCTTCAAAAATTAGATATCTTAATTTATAAACAATTACAACAAAAATACTTATAATAAAGAAATTAAAAATGAATTTTTGAATATCGAATTGAAAACAATCTTGTAGCTATCACATATATTTTGTTGATATCTAGTTTTTTTTAAAGAAAATATGGTGTACCTATTCTGCATTAGTCAATGCACTACATTATTTTACAAATGCAGTAAAACGATTATAACATAATGATTACATGATATGATATTCAATGGGCGAATACAAGTAGTAATTAGGTTATGTCACGGGCCCATTTCCAATTTTGTCTAAGCAAACGGTTAATCATGGAGGGCTTCTGACTTCATTAAAGTATTCTTACCCTTTTTCAACTTTCCTCAAGATTTGTCTCTCAACCGGAGCACTCCTGGCGCAGTCACATGTACGACGCATGGCCAACGTGCAGTATGCGCTGGGTGTGCGTTTCTCATTCGTCGACCGCGCTTAGCCAACGATGTACATTCGTTGCGTACATTGTGTTGTCTACGCTCTGTGTGCGCGTTGTCGGCAATTTTCACAAATTTCAATGCGCTGGTCTTGCGTTGTGTACATGTGACTGACGCATGATTGCCGCATAACATGAGATCCCTACCTTCCTTTTGAGGTAGATTGCACTCCTAATAGATCAAGACCATCCTCCGTAAGAGTCCCTGTCTGGAAGGAAAAAATAGTATGGCACGCCAGAAAGGAAACAAATGAAAGTACATTTAACTTTCAAAATATAATTTTCTTTCACAAATACATTTCACTCTAGTTTATATGGTTAGGGAGAAATTTATATGATTCCCTTCTGGCGTCCAATATACGAGAGAAAGCACAATAAATTAATACCTTAGAGAGAGAGAGAGAGATAATAAACACGAAAGTACATATCTCTTTGAATAAGGTGTGTTCAAAGCATCATACATAATTCCCTAGACATGCCAGACGTAACGCATCACTTGCTTCTTAGAACTTTTATAACATACGAAATATCGAATATCATTCTCATCTGAAAACACGCAGAAAACACCACATTTTAACATCACTGATAACATTTTTGGCATGTTAGGAGGAATGTTCAGACAAGCATGAGAAAGCCTGTCAGCGTTTATTCCAACCGCATTCACGCCCTTTCCCGCCCTCACCACTAATGAGCGATCAAAAACAGTCAATTTCAATCTTCAATTTAACTCTTAACGTGCCATATAAATTTAAAGCAAAAAAAGTAGACTTTCTTTTTAAATCTTTTAAAATGGTATGAAATAGTCTTGCTTGGTGTAAATGACCGGAAATCGATCCACAGACAAAATACAATCAACTGTGCTGTTTTGCAAAGCCTATATTGCCAGCATTAACTGATTAACGAGAAAATGGCACGCTAAGGGTTTAAAAAAAAAGGAAATAAAAAAAATGTTTAAAAAAAAAAAATAATTAAAAAAAAAAAATAGGGGAAAAAAGGGAAAGCACCGTTTTTGGAATAATCAATAATGATATCCTTTATCATTTCTTGCTTTCTGATTTTGACTGTGTATATAATAATCTCTCAAAAGGAATAAGGAAAGAAAGGAAGAAAATGGAATATGTTACTAATAGGGGCGGCGATCGGGAGGGACAGGGGCAGGCAGTGGCGGATCCAGGATTTGATTAGAGGGGGGGGGGGATTGGAAATTCATGTTTTGGTACACAATTTTTTTTCCCGTCACATCGGGCGAGCAAAAAGGTAGATCAAAAAATGTTCATGTCACGCTGGCCATGCGATAAGCTGGAAGGGGAGGGGGGGGGGGGTACGTTTGGCCTTCGGCCATTAAAGAGGTCATCATGTATCGGCTTGTTGTTGTTGATAGAATAAGATTATTGAAAGTGAAATTAGAGTGAAAATACACTTGCACTCGATTTTCACACTTTTTGAAGACCTTAGAGCAGTACTGTTTTAGAGATCACTCGAAGATTTTAAGTGACAATTGATTTCAATAAAAAATGAGTGAAAATGGAGTAAAATGTATAGGCTATTTTTACTCGAAATTCAATCGAGATTCACTCTAAATTTCCTCTTTCTGAAATTCACTCCGTCAAGAATAAACTTTTACAAAAGTTTTTTTTTTTTCATTATTAGTAGTATTATTTTATTATTATTATCATTTTATTTTTCTTTATTACACCCACCTTATCGAAACAAACGACATCAATAGTCCCACACAGATTAATTCGTTGAGGGCTTATGCAATAGATGCCTTCTTTCTTGAGTCGAAACTGAGCGTACACCATACCAATGGTCAACACCGCCGGGAGTGCAGGGGGAACAGCGATGGAGATTATGTCGATAGCATGGATAATTGTCTTGGACACACTCGCCTTGGAGGAAAAAAAAGGTAAATAGAATTGGATTCAGAGTAGGATGAAAATGCTAATTATTGGAATAGGCGAGCTCTATAGATGAAAAGGTCCGTCATCAATTTTATCTAACAAATTGATTGATCGATTGTATTGACTGATGGGTATGATTTACTGAAACCAATATTTTTTAAATTTTTTTTCGAGGGGGGGGGGTTCGAAATAGAGAGGAGAAAGGCTTAGATGGAGAGAAAAAAGGCTAGAAAAACAATAAGGTAAGATTAAAAACAAACAAAAAACAAAAACAAAACACCGGAAGAGGGGAGTTAGAAAGACAATATTACGCCTTAATACTAAAAAAAAAAAAAATAAATAAATAAAATATTTCAATCATGTTGACTAATCATTTATTCATTTCAGGTACTGGGGGCTCAAGATTGTACTTGGTAACAAATGGAAAGGAACTGAATTTTAAAATATTTTCTGTGCTAGCTATTGATACTCGGTTTGGTCTCGGTTAATACTCTTACCCCTTGTAACGTCATGATGGTTGCCGTGTAGATAAAACCGAGGAAAGCTTTAAATGGCGAACAAACATGAAAAACCACATTATGTTAGTATCTAAAGAAGAAAACATACATTTTGTAATATGTAACGACTTATGAAATAAAGGCCTACAAAGTGCTTTACCACTCAGTCAAACAAAAATACAAAGAAAATAAAGAAATAAACTTTTTTTTTTTGCTCTAGAGTTGCAAAAGTATTAAATCAAGCTCGTTCGACACAAACTGATTTATTATTATTTGCTTTATTCATTTTCTTAAATACATATACTTTTTATATACCGTGAAATAAATTAAATCATTGTTTTATGAATGCATGAAGAGAAATTCCAATGATGAAAGAATCTGTTCTTTAAGAGTTTTCAAAAAGTAATGAAATTAAACGCTTTTCGCACAAAACCGTTTTGTTATTATGTGATTATAATACTTTTAATATACCTTGAAATAAATTTAATTAATGTATGCATGCATGAAGATAATTCCCAATGATAGCAAGATCTGTTTGCATCGGGTACTTGTTAAACGTTGAAATATGAATACTTGTATTTGGAAGAAAAACAAGAATAACATGGGAATTCGATGTTCATACGCACACAAACATACCCCCGGAGACCAAATCAGTCGTTATAAAACCACACATATTTTATCACGCAATGGTTTTGCAAAATACTAGAATTCTAAAAGTCAATACTCACGTGAATTGTGGTATATACCTTTAATATTTTTGATATTTTGTGTACTTTCAGCTGGTTTTATTTTTTTAATAATTATGTATAAAATAAAAATGTATGAAGGACAAAGACCTAAAAGTGTATGGGAAATCGATTTTGTGACACTTTGTTTCAACTTACCACATAGTTTCTCTTATTCTCATTTTTTCCTCTCTCTTGCTCTCTCCGTTTCTCTCTCCCCTATCTTCTAGTCTTTATTTTATGCAACCACATCTCTAAATGTTACCTGTTTACTTCAGGAGATGAAGATTTCTTCCTTTATTAGAATTTTTCTCATTTATATTCTCCCATCATGCTCAGTTTTATCCTCTCGTTCTCTCTCATTCTCCATTTTTTTTTCTTTTTTTTTTCATTCTATGTCTTCCCTATCTGTTTCTCCTTCGTCTATGCAACTGCTATTGATTTTTAACCGTTCACTGTAATAGTAGAGGATTTTTTATTTTTCTATATAAAAAAATAGAACAAATCTATCACTTTACCTATAATTGTGAGTATTCCAACGAATAGGAGAGCATCTCTGTATAGTTTGATTTCCGTAGGCTTTGGGTAGAGTATCGACTTCACAAGCTGTCCTTTCGCTGTTGCAAATCCTATACATTTGACAGAATACTTTATCTGGTAAACATTCAACTCTTTTTTAATTTTCGTTCAGGGGTGGGTGTTGTTATTTTTTAGTATTTGCATTGTTTTCATTCATAGTAATAATAATAATAATAGTTACATTTATATAGCGCTTTTTTATATCCACCTTGGTGTTTCTAACCCGGCTTAGCTAAGCTACCCCGAAAGGTGCTCACAGCATTCAAGGAATTGCTTCCTACCGGTACCCAATGTGAATATTTACGCCATAACAGTTGCGTTTTTAAAATGAAACCAAAGTCTTTTGTTTTAAAGGCACTGCCATTTTGGAAGCCTTATCTAAATGCACAGTTCATTTACAATCAATGTGTTTTTGTCACTTTGACCTTTGACTCTAATTGGAAAGGTACACACAATTTCTTATTATGTATACCTTCAAACATTTTATACTTTTAGATTAATCAATTTAGATGGAAGTATTGCAACATATTAAAAATAATGAAAACTATAACAACTTTTTTTTTTAGTATGGGACAATAATTTTATACATATTACAAATAGATAAATATATAGCAAGTATGATTTTCATTCTTTTTTAATGGAATAATTGTAACATATTACGAATAACAAAATGTACAACACAATTTGTTTTTATCCTGACAGAGAGAGAGAGAGAGATTTCCGATAATTTTCAAGAATAAAAAGATTTTCGAACGAAATATCGGCTTTCTCCTGAAGAAAATGCATCCGTCTTCTTATCAGAGAATGTGGAACATTTCTTAAATAAAACGTACCCGTTTGGACGACAACGCATTTGACAACCTCGTCCCCGTGAGTACGAACTTGGATGACTCTAGTACCACAGTAAAGTGTATGTCTTCGATGTGTATCCATGGAATATATCATTTTTACACCCTGGGGATTAGGTAGTGGAGTTTTAGTGACGGGTACACTCTCTCCTGCGTTGTACAATGGATATAAGATTGAAACAAATCAATTAAAGTTAACTAGGCTTACATTTGCACTGTGTGGTGACATAGAAAGAAATTTTAGATAATGAGGTTTACATTTATAACTTGTTACAGGAAAATACAGTGTCAGTTCAGTTTTCAGACCAATCTAAAATTTAAACCCCCCCCCCCCAAAAAAAAAAAAAGAAATAAATAAATAAATAAAATAAATAAATAAATAAATAAAAATAAAAAATAAAAAAATAAAAAAATAATAAAAAATAAAAAATAAATAAATGAAAATGAAATAAAATGGTATGTCATATTAATACAATACGTTGACAAAGTTATAAGATAAATGACATCAATAGTATTAAAACAAAGAAAAGATTATATGAAGGAGCCTAGCCTAAGTTGAAAGCTAAGCTTGTTACATTATAGAATCCTTCCTGTAAGTGATGTGTAAGAGACATAAATAATTTTGTAAAAATACAGATTAATTTTGGTTGGACGAAATATAGCAATTATGATGTATTTTCTTTCTGTTACATCTCTGATTCTATGACTAAGCTTATACCATAAAAATGAACCATTTATTATTTATTTATTTATTATTTATTCGGCTCTTTCAAATACATGAATTAATTCATGTGTATTTTTTTCTTCTTTTTTTTTTTCTCTCTCTCTTTTTTTTATTTACATCATAATTTATGACGACTCTTCAGGCAGCTTTTTTTTTTCAATACGCAATAAACATGCTTAAAAAAAAACAACCGAGTTTGAAATTTACAAAGATCATCGAAACAAAAAACTGAATGTTATTTCAGTTGAAAATATGAGACTAATTTTGTGTTCTTCTATATTAATGCCGATTTGAAACGACACTTACCCGTTAGCATGCTTTCATTGACGATGCAGTTTCCTGACAAAAGTACTGCGTCACATGTTAGACTGCAGCCATTGGTCGGTATTATGATGACGTCACCGGGCACAAGCTCTGTACTCGGTACAGTTACAAGATCTGGTATTTTAGAATTTTAATAAAGATCTGTAGTATTGACCCACATAATATGCCAGCTGAACAGGGAAATGTTGTTTTGAAACATTAGGGTTTTTTTTTTTCTTCTTCTTCTTTTTTTATTAAGTCCTGAGGTACCTTTAAGATAAAGGGGGCATAATGTGCCCCTAGGTCTTCAATACTGTTACATCATTTTTCAACCAAATTTGGTGACTGAAATTTAATCACAAGCATTTTTATACATATTTTGTGGAGATATGGCACTCTGTAACGACATACTGGCAACCATGGCACTCAATTTTGGGGGGCTATTTTCTGCATCTTTATTCATGCGTTATATCAAAGTGTTATCAGTGTTTTTTGTTACTTTTTTCCTACAAGCAAAAAATATTATGTCTATTAACGAAACTATGAAATACCTCCATTTCTGCGTAAAACTTCCGCAGTTTCATGAACCTCCGCCATTACCCGAAGTCGAGTACTTTCCTTAAGGAGAAAAATAAATAAACAAATGATTATGATTTTAATGGGTTTGCAACGTCTTGACACGACACTCATGACAACAGTGCTCATTTCATTGTTAACTGACATATATCAATTTTTAATTATTATGAGTATCCTCAACGTCAATATCGACTAAAGCACGTTGTATAGTCTGTTATATCGCATAAAACAAAACTAGAGTAAATATGGCGTTACTTTAACCAGATGGTTAACAACCCCTTGCTTTAACTAGGGTACTTTAACAATAACACGAGTCGTGTGATCATAATAAACATGCATGTATATTGGAATCATGATAATTATTACTAGTGGAAATATATAATTTCCCTCCCCCATTCTCCGAGAAAAAAAAAATAATCAAAACGAAAGAAAGGCATTATTTTTCATATAATGTGAAATGATGAATATGTATTATGCGGGCAGCAGTCGTACGATAATTAAATTTTACTCTTAACAAAAGTGTATTTACCCCATGATTTACGGGAGTGTAATGAATTAATATAAAAATTATGAGCAACGAAATTTACCGCGTACAAATAAAACAATTTTACAGGCCTCTTATCAACATAAGAGTAAGTCATACCAGCATACGTCATAACGTTATACCACTTAATAGCAAAACAAGCTATTAAATCATAACTGTCCTTTCGATAAATGTTTAATACGGAAGTATGATCTACATTCAGTTAAGATATGTGAATTATCAAGACTGTTAATCAGGAATCCTTTCTGTGTAAAGTACATCACATTGAATATTACATCTCAGGTTTGTAGCTGGGGTAATTAATAATAAATCTAAAAACATAAGCTCACAATTTGAAGAAATTGTGAGAAATATGCTACACATATGAAATAATAAGACACGTATACATGTAGCTTGACGAGATATATACATGTATTTTAAAAAAATATTACAAAAAAAAATGTATTTTTTCAAAATAAGGGGTTCCGGCCATTTAGCTATTTTCATTTCCCTTCTTTTTGAAATAAAACAAAGTCAACGCATGGAAAGGCAACATTATGAGGATAAGTTATTCGTACTTCGATAGTAGCAGCTACAATAGTAGTATTAGTAGTAGAATCGACCCCAACCCAAATTTAGAAAAAGGAAAACCGGGTATTTTGGTATTTTGCTGGCTTGACCAACCCCCCCCCCCCCATTGGCCATGATCAAGGTTCTTACAGAAAACAAATATTGGTGATGATAAGTACTATTCAAACACTATCTATAAACAAGGCTTCATTTTTGTTCGTGTTCGTAGCAGCAGCAGCAGCAGCAAAAGTAGTAGAAGAAGTAGCAGCAGTAGTAGTGATAGAAGTAGTAATTGTACTTTAGTAGTAGTAATAGTAGTAGTAGTAGTAGTAGTAGTAGTAGTAGTAGTAGTAGTAGTAGTAGTAGTAGTAGTAGTAGTAGTAGTGTATAGTAGTAGTAGTAGTAGTAGTAGTAGTAGTAGTAGTAGTAGTGGTGGTAGTAGTAGTAGAAGAAGAAGAAGTAGCAGTAGCAGTAGGACAAGTAGTAGTAGTAGTAGTAGTACTAGTAGTAGTAGTACATGTATAAACATACATATATCTCAACCTACTGTTCGTGTTGTATACAATGAGATGGAGATGGAGACAGCCGACATGACGATGATACAGAGTGTGTAGTAGATGTAGTTGATACAGAACCAGAAAATCACCACGAAAAGTTGGAAAATGTAGAAAGGGTTCATCACCTAAAGGAAAATGAAAGACGAATGAAGAAAAAACAAAAAAGCATCTTTTTTCTTTGTCACTTATTTCGGTATTTTCGAAATTTTTATCTTAATTATAGTAAATTATATCCCTTATCTAAGATTGTTTGCATTGAGAGTGTACACAAGGAGAAAAAGAATAGTTTTAAGCTAAGAAAACGTTTCTCAAGAAATAGTTCGTTTTTCTTCATGACGTCACGCATAGTACATTTTTTCCCTAGGAAAAACTGGACTATACGTTTTTCCGACCCCCCCCACCCTATTCACGGGTTGCGCAACGCAACGCAAGCGGTGCTACTCTGCTGCTTTTACCTGAATTCTCCACTGCATGCCACCGGAAACTTTCGGCGAGCTGCACTGACCAGTGGCTTACAATACAGACGATCGATTAGGCAAGACAAGTATTTTTCTCAACTTCTCTACGATCGAGACTATATAATTTTGTTCATTAAAAAAATTAAAAGGAATGGTAATAGTGGAAGGGATATAAAACAAATATATAATGACTCCCCCCCCACACTATTCACGAGTTGCGCAACGCAACGCAAGCGGTGCTACTCTGCTGCTTTTACCTGAATTCTCCACTGCATGCCACGGGAAACTTTCGGCGAGCTGCACTGACCAGGTGCGCTTACATAACAGACGATCGATTAGGCAAGACAAGTATTTTCTCAACTTCTCTACGATCGAGACTATATAATTTTGTTCATTAAAAAAATTAAAAGGAATGGTATTATAGTGGAAGGGATATAAAACAAATATACAATGACTCATTCTCAGAACAGGTTAAAACTATTCGCACTCAGGAACATCACATAGTACTATTCTCTCTGCGGCCGATGGCCCTCGAGAAAATAGTACTATGTGATGTTCCTTCGATGCGAATAGTTTTAACCAGATCCTCGATTGTCATTGTATATTTGTATACTATATGTCACGCTACTCTCTTCTCTCTCCTTCTCTCTCTCTTCTCTCTCTCTCTCTCTTCTCTCTTCTCTCTTTCTCTCTCTCTCTCTCTCTCTCTCTCTCTCTCTTGCTCTCTTGCTCTCTCTCTCTCTCTTCTCTCTCTCTTTCTCTCTCTCTTGTCTCTCTCTCTCTCTTTCTGTTAATTTCTTTCGGTATATATTTGTCTCTCAGTCATTTTATTTTGGTATATTTTGCCAAGTCTGAATAATGCATCAGGACCAACAATAATTTCAGAATGTAACCTGTAGTAATAGTTAAATATATGTCACTCTATTTTTCCCTCTCTGTCTCTCTCTCTCTCTCTCTCTCTCTCTCTCTCTCTCTCTCTCTCTCCATCTCTCTTTCTTGCTCTGTATATATACATATATTTTTTTTAACTCAGTCAATTTATTTCGTATTTTATTCCATATCTAAATGAATCACAAAGTCTGTAATAACATACCTCCTTTAAAAGTAGGACCAGTATAGGGCGGACGCGGACGAAGATTTCATTGAGGCCATACAGTTGGTGCCTATTGAGCGGATTAATAACATGACATGATGCGAACTATTGAATTATATTCATGGTCATTTTCCCCATTTAAAACATGATTGTTCTCATTCAATTTCTGATAGATAATTTTGGATAATTCGATCAGAAAACAATGGAAATGTTCAAAATCAAGTCGATGAGCTATACTTTCATTTATCTTTTTATTTATTTAATTATTTATTCAATTATTTATTCATTAATTCATTTATTAAATCATAAATTGATTGATTGATTGATGTATTGATTCATGCATTAATTTATTCCTTCATTAACTTATTTAGCATTCTATCTATTTATTTATTTAGTAATATACTTCTTTATATTCATTTCTTTCTTTTTTTTTCTCTTTTTTTTTTTCGAGTTGGGGCATTTTAAAGCTCATTAATAGGTCTCTTAGATATGACCTACAGCCAAAGATTATGGGTTGCTTATACTGTGTATCTGTAAGCATACGCTTAACGTCTATCTAGCATTGAAGTCAATATAACTATTGCAATAACAATATCAAGTAGTACCTTTCACGAACAAGCTCTTGGTCGAGTCCTCTTGCATAGTTGTCATAGAAGTCTGAACAGGGAATATTGTGGGCTAGACCTCTGTCAACAGAGAATAAAATGTCATTTCATATATAAGTTATTCAAACATGTAATCCACCAGAATATTTACAGAACTTGAACTAGAACTACATAGCTTGCAAGGTATGTTAATTCGGTTATTTATTGATATCTAATATGTATTTTCTTTTTTCTTTTTTTTTTTTATGGGGGGGGGGGAGCTATTATGGCCATCTTTATTAATGTCATTGATTTTTGTTTTCCAGAATTTTCACCTAATTGCAATGTGTCAAGTAATTTTATTTTGAACTTGAATAATATTTATGTGATTTTCTAAAGAAAGATAAATAAATAGTATACCTACTAATATCCTTTAAAAAAATATATTATTATCGGAATAATGAAACTCGGCGTCGGAATTTATTAACCCGTTGGGGACTGAGCCCGAATCTATTCGGGCTGATGTCTATGGGAAATGTTTGTTGTAGCCAAATCAGCTCATCTCCAACAGGTTAACGAAGATCATTTCTTTTACCTGAGCTTGAAGTAGAACTGTCCATCCGAGTCCCAGATATAGATCTCTTTTTGAAATTTGAAGTATCTCATGAATCCGTTATCTAGCTTTAATAATCTCTGTGTCACTGTGTTCATCAGTGATGACGAAAGAGCTGGCTCATTACTGTGGCAAAGGAAATAAATAGAAAATTAAACAAATATTTCAAAGTCTTTATGATTAAAATTCATCAAAAAAATAAAATAAAATGCAGTAAAATGTGCTGTTATTTACAGTGGAGCAGAGTTGACGGTTAAAAAAAAAACTACAGTACAATTTTACACTGTAAATTTTGGAAATTAGAATAATGATATTGTCATATAATTAATAACAAAGCTAAATCAGATGTATCATTCGGAACATTTTACCTTGTTTCAGACTCTTGCTCAACACGTTGCCGAAGAATGGTGCACTTATGCTTTCTTTCGTAGATATCCTGAAAATTCATCGAGAAGGACAACGTATGAAAGTGAAAAAGAGATGTACGTATTGGAAACTGTCCATGGAATATATTTGTTTGTTTGGTTGGTTGGGCTTTTTTCCTCACAGGATAGTGTCTAAGTATACTTATACACATGAAATATTTACCCCATGCAGGTATTATAATAAAAACCTGTGTTCACTTTTCTCTGACAAACTGTTAATAACAATTTGGGTAATTCCAACATCCTTTCATAAAGAGTGGTTCGTTTAATGTTTCTCTCTCTCTCTCTCTCTCTCTCTCTCTCTCTTTAATAGGTGATTAAACTTTCCAGAGTCCTAATTATCATTTACCAATCATTAACCTGCAACCTACCTGGACAATCAAGTTTTCAGCCTGTTCATGGGAGCATTTGACATGGGTTAGACGCAAACCCCAGTCGCGTTTCCAATAGAAAACGATGAGAAACAGTACACCACACGTAAGTATACCTGCACAGTACACAGCAATGGTCCGAAACGTACTCCGTCTAAATCCCCAACAATCCTGTTTAGAGAATGGGAGAATTATGGTGACAATAACATGAATTTGGTAATAGGTAAATTTGATCTTCAAAAGTATTTCTATACGATATGAAGCACTTATGTTATCAACAGTTAACTTTTCTTTAACAAGTTAACTTGACTCTTAATATTTTCAGAAAGTTTGCCTCGAGATTCTCATATTACGAAATATATGTACGTATATCAAAAATACATTTTTAAAGGCCTGTTCTCTTTTCAATGAAAGTGATTCTAAATATTTTCCCTAAAGCACTTCAAGAATAATTGTTCTTACATTTTAAATAGTTTAGTCGTTATCGTGCCATTTTTTTTTATTGCATCTTACAGGATTAAAACATTTATTGCCTTCAGTATTTCATACAAATCCTTGCAAAAATGGATTCAATTGTATATGCTATCATCGTTTCCATTTTAATCGGTTATGTTTAACATTTTAATGTGAGACAGATATCATTGCAAAGTAAGTCAAATAGTGGCTTGCTCTTTAATTATGTCATGTGATCCAAGATAAGTGAACTTGGAATATTAGCCCTCTAAAATGCAATTACCTTTATCTTAATACACATTATAGTTTATAACATGGTATTGACAACGAACTTTTTTATATACACCATTTAGTCCCACAGCTCACTTCAACTCGAACCGAACGATAACTTCGCCACTCAGAGCATTGTAGTTTGATGATTTTTCCTAGTCCGTACCTAGTTGACTTGGCCTAAATTAAGTATTTTACCAAAACCAGGTTAAGGTCATGGCCTAAGGTACCCTACATTTATATTGATTCGGCCACTCGACGTTTAAAGGCATAGCTAGCGACTTTACTAAGGCAAACAAACTGGACGTTTCCCCCTTCAGTTTAATACTCAGCCAAAAATACTGTTGTTGACATGAGATTGAATTGTGGAAGAAACTGTCCCAAAGTGATTTGAAAAAGTTGATAACATTATAATTCATCCAGAAATTGTTGTGTCGTTTAAGGTTTAGAGAAAAAATATTATTGTTATAATTTTTTTAAATAAATAACCAAATTCTGCTGCGAATCACATCACTACACTCAAAAGTGCATGCGTGGATTACATAAAAATGTTGGTCTTGAATATTACAATCAAAATCAAGGGGTGAAAGTCAGTGCCTCTATCTCACCTATGTGAATAAACAAAACCACTACTTATACGATACAAATTAACTTTTCATAATTCTTCTTGAAAGAGTTCAGATTTGAAATGCATTTAAACCCAGCACATTTATTAAGAAACAATAATATTTAAACTGCTCGATGTTTTGCACTTTTAAAACACCTACAAATTCTATAAAAAAAAAAGTTCTCTCTAATATCGAACAAATCACAGAACTCTTTAAAATTCATGTCGCTAATCTTTTTTTAAAAATCTGCCAAAATTCTTTGAAACATTGGTAATGCACTGACTAAACTGAATGCACTGGCAAGAACCTTTGTATAAAGAATAAATCAAATATTCATTAATGATGTCTTCTGATATTCTAACTTACTATTTTCTCCCCTCTTTCTTCCTCAATGGTCACGTGATGAGGGTGTTCATCCAATGAGAGCTTGGTATGTGGCGCCATTTTACTTCTGAGAGAGGGAGAGAGAGAGAGAGAAGTCAATTTATAAATGGTGCCTTGTGAATTGGAAAGAAAAATTCCCACTTGTGGTGATATCTCGCTTTCCACAAGACGGATTGGAGACGTGTTTGGGACTTGTTTGAGCTGGGCTTAAGTAGAGTCCATGGTTTGGAACTATAGATCTAGTCTCAAACATGTTTAGAGACGTGTCCTGATTTTCCGTGATGTCTCATGAGTATCCTCGAGGTCTCATTGAGTCGAAGGAAAATCGAACATGCTCATATCTACAAATAATCTATGAGATTCTTTCCCTGTCTCGGAGACGTTTCTCAGACGTCTTGGAGACGTTTCAGAGTCTCGTAGTCGTCTCAGCAAAGCGAGATATTACCTTCATTTCCTTTTCAGGCACACACATCTCAAACATTCATCGGAAGCCTAAACAACAAAATTTAACAAAATTAGATATTATGAATACTATAGACAGCTTCAGAACTCTTTTATGCATTTCACCAAAGAAATTTAGGAAACCGGTGAATGAAGTGTTTTTTCTTCAATTCACTCTGGCAAGGATTTTGTGGAATATAAAAGGGTGTCCTACTTACCCAAAGGTTTCCTTGAGATTAAATGATTTTCAGCACGTTCTTCCAGCAATTATTTAAACTTAGAAAAATGAAATAAAAAATAACATTGAAAGTGACTAATCCTAAATTAACGTTTTCCCCAATATCAAACGATGGCAAGAACGAGTCAATGCATAGCGCAGCATGGATGATAGGCAAATAATATTCTTCCAACGTAAACAGGTATATAATATAGTTCAGTTTGAAGCGATGACTTGTTGTTTATAGACGAATATACTATATGCCCTGACCCTTTCAGATCCCTTTTTTGGGCAATATCCAATTTGAACCTCAAGAGACAACTTACTATGTCAAGGATACTCATGAGAATCGATGAAATTTCCAGCACGTCCACGAACTTCAACTTGATCTCAAATAGTTACCCCGTAGGCCTATACGTGAAGCAGTATATGTCTCTAATATTTCTATATGCTCTTATCCAGTGACTGAACTTATCCAAACAGATCTTTGCTCCAACATTTTTGCAAACTAATCAGAAGTTGACATGTCCATGTTTGCTTTGGTTCGCGTATAAGTACATTTGCTAGTGGTAACCAACAGGCAGACGAGCCAGCCTGCCCAAGAACGATTGACAACAACAAATTTATCCTTCGTTTTGTCCGATCAATGTTGGTTTAAGATTTTTTTTTTCATTGTGACTGGAATACAAATAAAATAAATATTGAATCCTCGCTTTTTCAACCCCGAACAAAATCCCTTGTTGGTTTAATCCACCCAGAAAACAAAAATGATTCTGATTTTTTTTTTTCTTCCGACTTTGCACCTACTCGAACAATTGTACTCAAATCGTTATTTGCAAGAAGCTTACGACATAATTTCCGGGCAATTTCATATGTTTAGATAGCTTTAGATACGTGCGCCAGTCACACTAAACAAAAATTGGATACCGTAAGCAGAGAAATCCGGTGTATCAAGATCTAGGCATGCAGCATGATCAGGAAGGGCAAAACCGGAACTTGTAGCACCCTGATGGTTAAAGTGGTTTATACCCGCTTGGTCTAACAACAGTTGGGCGAATTATCTGATTGTCTAATACCACATGGAACAAACTCATTTGATTTGTTAAGAATATGGTATAATTTCCGCTTTGTGAAACGCCTACTTGGTTTAATTCTCAATTAGTTTAATTCTAACTTGGTCTCACCAATTCGTGTAGAAACTAATTTCAGTTGCATTTATATTTAATTCCCAAATGAAAATGCCTATTTGGTAAATACTTTTGAAGTGCCAATTAAACTAAAAAGGTAATTAGACAAACTGGTTATAGACGGAATTAGACCATGTTGGATATGACCGAACGGGCATGGGTTTAGACTAAGTGGTAATTTATCGTTATAGTCAATGTCTTGGATCTCATCCACGATTTTTAGGCACACAGGAGGAAAAGGTCGATCGAACTTTTCCTCATGCGTGCCTGAAAATCGTGCATCTCCGTATGAAATCTGGAGCAGACCAGAAGCCGCACGAACGACGCACGATCATGATTTAAACCAAGAAACCTCCTCCCCTCAGAGCTTGACCTAATTTGTCGTGTTACTGTTAGGATGTCGCATTGCAATCACTTGAAAATTTGGGATAGAAAAACAAAAAACATCAAGGAAAGTGAATTGAATTAAATTTATTCACATAATGACTATCCAGCATACCCCATCTCTTCCCACCTCAACCCAACCCTTCCAGTGCATCTGCCTTAGGTTTAACAAAAATGTGTATTTCAGGTGCGGATACAGGGGGGGCGACGGGCCCGGCCCCCCCCGCTCTAAAAAAAACAAACAAACAAACAAACAAAAAAGAAGAAAAACGAAGTAAAAACACACGAGCGGGCCGATTGACCCCCAACTGTACCCCTATGGCTGATACATGATGACCTTTTTGATGGCCGAAGGCCAAAAAAATTAACGACTCACCCCCCCCCCCCCTTTTTTTTTTTTTTTTTTTTTCTTTTTTTATTTGGCGTGTTTGTCGTCCGAGTGTGACAAGGAGTGGTAGGTACAAATTATAACAATGCTCTTCATATTTGACAGGCATAGAGAATCACAGCAGGAGTTTATTGACGAATTTAAGATGACATCAGAGAGTCATGGGTCATTGCATACAAGCTGTGATAGAACAGGGAACATTAAAGATGTTACAAAAGACCTGAAAGTACCTTGAACCAAACGATAACATGTTTCCAAAGTATGTTGTCAATTAGGGCAACCGTGATCCTGTTATTAAATGATTCTGATTGTATATATGTAATGAATAAAGGTTGGATATACCAGGGGGCATTTCATCAAAGGACTTGTCGGACATTTTATCCGACAAATTTGCTCTCAGCCAATCAGATGTAAGCATTTCAGTAGCGTATAACAGTTTGTCGGATAAAACGTCCGACAAGTTCTTTCATGAACGCCCTCCAGGAGAGAATCAGAAAAAAGATGGAAATTTAGGAGCATGGGTGACGAGACAGAGAGATAAAGATAGAGTAAGAAATGAGTGCGTGGGTGTGTGTATGTGTGTGTGTGTGTGTGTTGTATGTGTGAGGGAGTGTGCGGGTGCTTGATTGTGTGTGTGCGTGTTGGTGTGTGTATGTGCGTTTATGTGGGTGTGTGTGTCTGTAAGTGTGTGTATGTGTGTGTGTGGGTGTGTGTGTGAGAGAGAGAGAGAGAGATAAAGTGTGTGTCTGTGTGACGAAGACGAAAAGAGAGTGAGGAAAAAAGCTAGAAACAGGCTCAGAGAAGGATAATAATTGAAAGTACCAAGTAAAAAAAGAAAAAAAAAATCGAAATTGCTACATGTTGAATGGAGACATTTCAACTCTCTATAAGGTGAAAGACCCATATGGCTAAATCTTCATGTCACGTGGTAAATAAAAGCTCATTATAAATAAACACACACACAAACACCCTCACACACTCAGACGAACACACGCACACAAACATATTTTCAAAAATGGCGATAGAAATACAACACACTCCCAAAACAAAAAGAGCAAAAAGCATTTTTGGCGCCATTCCATCGTTATTCGATTATTACACGTTTTGTTGTCGAGATTACATCTAAGAAAGTCTTAAATATATCAACTTTAATTCGGTACCATATGCACATAAAATCTGAAAAGGCTTCATACCTAATTTATGCCCCCCCCCCCTCCCATTATACACTTTTTTTTATATACACACTGAAACGGTATTTATGCTTTCAAAATAATCTACAAAATCTTATTCTTTGAAAGTGAACGCTATCATCATTACGAGTAGCACATCTGCTAGAATCAAAGAACATAATTCGTTCTAAATTACTTCCATTAAATCTATTTACTTTGGTTTGTACAAATTCGGAAATGAATATTGATGATGCAATAAATTGATAAAATGCATAGCAAGCTTAAATAAACATAACTATAATTATCTCCACGTTGTCTAGAATTCATGATATTTAAAATGCCTCGACGAAGAGAATCTTCTTAGCTCTTCTTGCAAACATAAATTGGGCAAAAAGGAATGACAGTGCAATAATGTTAATTGAACTAAAATGGGCTTTCCGCCATTTTTTTTTACCACGAATATTTCTAACTTGTTGAAATTGAAATAAAAACAAACCAACAATACACCCAGGTAAGTGGCAAATATATAGTGATAGTTGTCATTATAAAGCTAACGATTATGCGACGTTTGGATAATCTATTTTTAGATTATTATAAGAAAGGAAATTTCTTCGTCGAGCCGAAATATCAGTCATGTAGTTTGGCCCTGAATAAAATACATGTTTTATCACATCTAAATTGAATCTTTATAAAGTAAGCACATAATATATAATCATGATGTGTATCAGATCAGAAGAGAATAAAAATCACTCACCTAAGTGTATTGCCGGTTTCTGTGACAGCAACTGTAAAAATAAGCTCGCAAATGGCGGTAATAAATGAAATGCGATATAAATCCACGAGCTTTCTACGTCCGAGTTTAACTTCCAATAAGTTTGCAAACAACTCGTGCTTCTTCTTCGTCTTCCAAACAGTCAACCGGGCAAAGTGCAAAGTATTTTTTTTTTTTACCGTGGCCTGAGGCTTTAAGATGTTAATGGAGTCTTGATAATAGGGTATGTTGAGAAAGGCAATTTTGATGACATACTTATCTTTCAACAGATGCTACATAGTAATTGTCATATAATTAACATGCGCGTATCTAGGATTTTTCTTCCCGGGGGCCGGACATGATTTTGAGCCCTTTGTGGTACACCCAATTTTTTTCTTCCCCCGCCACACCGGGCGATCAAGTACATTCAATTTTGTTTTCCACGTCATGCTGAGCGATAAGTGCGCGGGGGAGGGGGTGGGAGGCAGTAGAGTATATTAATATTAAGAAGGGCATAGAGCTATCATAAATGATAAATGTCTTTATGTTATCTTATCTTTGTATATGTGTTTATATACTTAGGTTTAGCGTGCGTAAGGCGTTTCGTCGAATTCTTATCGAGTATTTACCCCTTCCCACACCCCCCCCAAAAAAAATAAATATAGTATAATATATATAAATAAATAAATAAAATAAATAATAATGAATAATAATAATAATAATAACAATAAAATAAAATAATAATAATAAAAAATAAAACAAAATAGTTTAATTTATTGATTAATTTGTTGTTTTTTAATTAATTTTGCACCCCTTAGGTGAATTTGGCACCTTCTAAAGTCTAAAGGCCATCAGACACCTTACGACTCTTGATCGCACGATTGACCGACTTTGGATTTGAAATATCTAAGCGCATATGTTTTGCACGCGCTGTTTCAAGGGGCCCGGGCTCCACGGCAGCCCCCCCCCCCCCCCCCCCCCCCCCCCCCCGTCCCCTCCCCTAACAATACGCGCATGCTTATAAATTTCATTTTGGTAGCTAAGCCGGTGTCTGTACTACTAAGAAAATAATTATCCAACGTTTTGGACAGAAAGATGTGTTGTGTATAAAATAGAAGTTTTCGTTCGTTTGGCTAAAGGTCCGTTGTTCTGAAGGTCCGTTTGTCCGAAGGTCCGTTGTTCTGAAGGTCCGTTTGTCCGAAGGTCCGTTGTTCTGAAGGTCCGTTTGTCCGAAGGTCCGTTGTTCTGAAGGT
>CALNVZ010003431.1:31699884-31720090 GCA_940671915.1 Paracentrotus lividus | reverse complement strand
GAAGGTCCGTTGTTCTGAAGGTCCGTTTGTCCGAAGGTCCGTTGTTCTGAAGGTTCCTTTGTCCGAAGGTTCATTGTTCTGAAGGTTCCTTTGTCCGAAAGTTCTTTGTTCTGAAGGTTCCTTTGTCCGAAAGTTCTTTGTTCTGATGGTTAGTTTGGCCAACGGTTTGTTGTTCCAAAGGTTAGTTGTTCTGAAAGTTTGTTGTTCTGACAGTTCATTCGGACGAAGGTTCGTTTGTCCGAAGTTTCGTTGCTTCGAAGATTCTTTGTTTTATAGGTAGATTTGTCCGAAACTTCTATATTCCGAAAATCCGGTGTTTTTCGAATTCCGAATATTCTTTGGCCGATGGTTTGTTGTTCCGAAGGTTCATTTAGCCGAAGGTTCGTTGTTCCGAAAATGAAATAGTGTTCTTCGTTTCGAAGATTCGATTGTCCTGAGGTTCACTTGTCAAAAATTGAAGGAGGGTTCATTCGACTGAATAAAAAGGCAATAGGGTCCGAAGGTCTGGAAATGAAAAAGGGTTCAGAGATCAGGAAAAAATAGCGTGGTCGTTTAAAATCGATGCAGATAATTAGGTGGTATGTACAATGTACATATCACCTCTTGTTATTGTCCGAATCTTCTTTTTTTTCTCCTCCTCCTCTTTATTTTTTCTGTACACTTCTTGTGGACATGATAACTTAAAAAATAATGCATTAAAGCATTTCAAAATTTCAGCAATGATGGATCATCATAAATTCTCGGCACAATAAGGTTTTTGTTACAATCAAGGAAATGTGACGTCATCCAGACGCCATTTTGTAAAATTACATTATCAATCATAACTTCATAACCAATAATCATTGATCAATTATATTTAGTACACATAAACTTCAAATTGAAGCGCATCTTTTGGGTCATGATGCGCGCGCGTATGCTCACGCATAAATGAATTACGCGCGCGCAAACATTTAAAATGTTCAAAATTCACTTTATGGCTCAATTAGAGTACGTTCAGGTCATTTTAAGCCTTTCAAGAAAAAATGCGCGCGCACGATTTTGCGCGCATTTATGCGCGTCGAGAAAGAATGCAACTCCAGATACGCGATTTTTGGCTCTTAAAGTAATCTTGATAATATTCACAACAATTTGACACCATAATCACTATTTTTAGACTATTCACGAGGAAATGATCGTCTGTTCAAGTTGGAACTACGCGCACGAAAATTTTGTCAATTTTGCCAAAATATGCCATTTTTAGCCAAAAACATGCCTACATAAAATCCTTAATAATTCTTCAGGATGAACGGCAACCCCCAATTATCTTTTCAGAGTTGGATACACCATCAATTGCATATACCTTTTTTTTTTTCTTTCTTTTTTTTTATAAAGTGCCGACCTAATCGTTGGCGTCAAAAATTGTCGGCAAATGAGTTGTGGCTGGTCTCAAATTGAAGAGCGTCATGTTCCTAACAAAAAATAATTCGACAGCCTATTTGATAAATGCTTTTAACACGTTGAAAATTTTCAAAGACCGGTGTTTCAAAATCTAAAAATGCTTAAAATCACCTCATATTCATACAAAGTATGTTTCAGGCCATTTCAAGCATTTTGAAAATTTCCGCGCGTTTTGCGGGCACTTTGTTAACCGCGTAAAAAAACCTTTCTTGATTGGCAATTTAGACACTTCTCTTAGGCGTTTTTATATATTTTAAATCGTTTCCAGCCGACCCGCATACGGACGCACGCGCTCATCAAATTTCAAAATCCGCGCGTGCGTCAATGGGGCAAATAACGTAAAAACATAGCAAAACATACGTCTTTAGAATCCTATATAGCTCGTCAGAGAGGTCGAAACCATAATTATTTTTAACATGTTCTGAAAGCTTATGACATAATAAGTATAATCCACTATTAAAATGTGGGGTCTAAGGAATAAAACATCGGTATATTCTCATGCAAACCCAAAATTCCATTTTTTTTTTTTCAATCCAAATGTAGTTAATATCAGGATAAATATTGGTTGGTTTCTTCCCAAATGCTTTTCATGATAAGGCTAAGACAATTCCCAAAAAGTTGAATTGTGAAAGGTGATTAAATGTAAATTCATCACATTACACATTTCATTTTCTTCTTTTTCATTTTTTTTTTCACTCTCTCCGCTTCATTTTTGTTCTCTCTCTCCTGTAGCCTATTGCTGCATACTTTTTTTGCATTACACATACATATCAGTACATACCACCGATAATTGTACGCATTACAATTATAAGCTCTAGTTTTCTTATAGTTTCGGTAAGAGAGGATTATACGGGAATTCTATTCTATCTACAGTTATAAAATATAGATATAAGAATTTTATAGCTTGTGTGACCTTGAAATTTATTTCATAACATATGGCCTACCTCACATATGATACCAAAACAGTACCTCTGCTGACTGTGCACTTGGACTTTAAAAAAGCGTAAATATTACCTTGTATCAAGTTTGGGAAAAAGCAGCCCTTGTATTTTAATATTCCAAATAATCCTTTGTCCCTTATGATAATATATAGAGTGAGTCAAAAATAATGTCCCATCATTTTCAAGTTGTCTCGTGAAAAGTATGAACATTTATAATGCGCCGACTATCTAGTCACCTATTTAGTGGTGCAGCTTATGAATGGACTTTCCTCTGACAAAATTTCGTTCAAGGTGTTTTTGATCAATTTTGACCAATTTTTGACCAATACTCTTTCGCATTATATAGAAATTAATGACACATAAGTAATACAATTTTAATGAGAGGCTCTCAAAGTTGGGTTTATTTTTATCTGGGACGCACTGTGTGATAGAAGCCTTCACACCCACTTTACTCCTACTTTCACTACAATACATTGTGCATATCAATTCTACTCTATGTAAAATGTAAAGTTAACGTATACCTTTGTGTAAACAAGGCGCGTCCATTATTGATGAGGGGAGAAGCAACAAAGTGACGTTGGAAATACGGCTGAGCGGCCCTGAAATTTATACACCTGGCTGCAACTATCAGTAATTTGCTAACAAAAACTCGCGTAAGAAGACACCCTGCAGTGGAATGGTATTGTCCGTTCATTTGAGCAAACAACTCGGGAAGATGAAAGAAATTGATCAAATTGTTCAAAATGACAAGACTTTTTTTTAATTAATGTACCATCTCCTGAAAGCTGAGAATTCAAGCTTTTAATTGCCATGCGAACAATAAGCTATAATAGAATAATGCGGCATCAAGGATCAAAACTATGCATTGCATGAGCTATTTTGAGAGCAAATTATACCATATAGTACAGGAATTTGATATGACTACGCTTTCGAATTGACAAAAGTGACAGGACTTTTTCTTTCTTTTGCAATACGTTATTCATATTTTTAAAAAATTCAGACTATTAGCTTACTTCTTCAGAGTGAACATTTCTTTGAAAAGGTAATGAAGAAAATAAAGTGAAAAACCGTGCAAAAGTCTATGGACGCGTTAGCTTTGAGTAGAAGGGTAGCGCCCTCTATCCATTAAAGTTTACAACTAGAATTGATATGACGTTAAGGCTGCATTACACTAATTAGCATAATCAAATCCGGGAAATACCCCAAGCGCGTATCAATGATGATGTAATGGTTTGGAAAAATATTCATATAAAATCAATGATAGATATTGGAAGAAATTCTTTTATACTTTTATAAAGAGTAATTATTACTGCTTCAGATGAGTCCTATTTGAGAGCTGGAATGAGTGCCAGTTGAATTTTATGGAGAACTTATTTCATGGTGTAAGAATCAGAAACCGGAAGTCGTGATGGCACTAAATCTGCTATAGTCTCATTCCAGGCTGATTTAATAAAAATGAGCCGAAGAATGTCACTTCATATTTTGATGAGGTACAGATAACATTACTACCTACTTGTACCATAAGTTTGAATATTCTCATTATAAACAGTTATTTTTGAAGATTTTTTGCATTTTCAATTTTAACACATAACCCTATGGGTGAGGAATTAGGCTAATGGACCCTGAAAAGCAGACACAGTTTTGACTCCCAATATATTACATGGTCTCCTTCTCCTAGGGGACGCCCGTACGCGTGAGTATTCGGTGGTTCTAGGTTGTTGACCCATTCCCAAAACTTTTTATATTTGTGTATGTGTTTGTAATGTGAGGGTGTGTTTGTGAGATGTGAAGGGGTGTGTGTGTGTGTTTGTGTGTGTGTGTGTGTGTGTGTGTGTTTGTGTGTGTGTCTGCGTGTGTCTGTGTGATTTATACCAAAGGGGAAAGTGAAAACATTCATGGAAAATTATATTTACCGGTCATTTTGTTCTTTCCCTAACTTTGAAGGACTGTGAAGTATATGGAATTGGGTTTCGATTGTTTTGGATTTTTTTTTTCTCATTCCAACATCGAATTAACAACTTACAGAACAACGATCAGATAAAAGGAAAACATAATACCGATCATGTCGCTTCACTGTCACGCTGTATTCTGTGTTTACCTTTAAAAGTACACTTTTTTCAATAACTAGCGGAATAAACTTTATCACTCATGCATTCTTCGACTTATATTGAGAGGTTATGTGGATGAAAAAACATTGTTTTGTGATGGACAGTACTCCGTTTTTCTTTTTCTTTTCTTTTTCTTTTTGTGGATTGAGGCTTTTAAATTGTCAAACCACCCTCTGAATAATGGACGAATGTAGGTGTTCTTTAGGATAATGAAAAGCAGGTAAAACCACAGATCGAGGTTGTATTAGCATTAATAATCGTTCCATCGGGAACAAGCCGGATTGTCACATAAAAGTCGGAATGCATCCCCTTGCGTAATACTCTTTCATCAACTGTTCAATCATCTGGAATGTCTGAAGAGGACATATACATTATATTTGCATATAAATATACAGTGCGTCCCAAAAAGAACTATACACTTTTGACAAGGCTACCAAATTAAAAATATATGATTCTTGAGGAAAAGGTTTAGAAGTATATAAAGCTCATATCCTCACATATCATTATGACACAACAAATTCTGAAAATAACGCATTCTTTAGTGAGCAATGACCACTTTTATGAAGGACACAAAAGATAACCTGCGCAGGAATTTTCTATTCATTTACCACCTGGGTATGGCATGCCAAGAAGGATTCAAAGAAATAACGGAATGAATCAGCTAACAGAGTAAAAGATATATAAAAAGTAAAAAAAATAAACAATCAAATTATGCAAAATGTAGTTTTTCACCGTTTTGTATTTGTATCATTGATTTTTGCTCCGACTTCAGTTTATTTTTGTCTTTGTCAGCCGATTTATTCCATTATTACTTGAATCCTTCTTGGCATGCCATACACAGGGGATAAATGAATAGAGAATTCCTGCGCAGGCTATTTTTTGTGTCCTTTATAAAAGTGGTCATTGCTCACTGAAGAATGCGTTATTTTCAGAAATTTTTGTGTCATAATGATAGTTGAGAATATGAGCTTGTATATACATCTAAACTTTTACTCCAAGAATCATTTTTTTTTTTTATTTGGTTGCCTTGTCAAAAGTGTATAGTTATTTTTGGGACGCACTGTATAGCATATGTATATATACATATATACACATCTCAAGATAGGACTATATCATTCAAAGAATCCATTTTTAAAGAGAGCTCGCAAGATGGAGTCGTTGGTCGCCTTCAACATAAGCTACCTTGTGATCTCATGTGTCTTAGGCATCTTGGGAAACATCATCATCTTGCGTGTGTTCCAGAAAAGAAAACCGAAACTCTCGACAGACATACTGATCATGGCCTTGGCCGCTGTGGATTTGATCAGCAGTATCCTCTTCATGGTAGCAGTCACTTGGACCGTCAGTCAGGCTTTCAGAACCAGATTTAACTGTGCTTTCTTCTATTTGTTACGTAGACTCTTTGCTTATGATTCTGCTTTGCTCGGGAGCATCATCGCAATTGATCGCTACATCCTGGTGTGCAGTCCTTGCAAGTTGAAGGCGTCAAGAGGGAAAGCAATTGTTTATGTAATCCTGAGCCAAATTTTCTGCGTGGCAACCAGCTTGTTCTTCGGTGTGTACGGAGATGCCGTTGGCGAGTCAAAGGTCTGTGCTTACGCAGGTCCAACTTGGATTCAGTTTGCCTTCAGCACGGTTCCAACCTTCCTTTATCTGCTAGCAATTTTTAGCTGTTCGTTTTGCTACTCCATGATATATCGGAAGATCAAAGGACACAACGAGGATACAGCTTATGTGACCCAGTCTGCTCTCACTTCCCACGCCTTGTCAACAATAACTACGAGGAACCTGACGTCGCAACACAGACTTGAGGAGACAGAGGAGAGGAGTCATTCCAGAAACAATCAAGGAGTTGGACATTCATCAGAAATTCAAGGTCAGTTTAATGGGCAAGACCGCGTTCAAGGACTTGGACATCCATCTGGTATCCAAGGTCAATTTGATCAGCAAGACCGGGTCTTGGATCCAACGGAAAGAGTAGAAGCGTCGCGTTCACAAAACGGCCCAGGTGAGGTATCCGATACTGTTCGTATTGACTCTCCAAAACCTCTTTCAAAAACGACACTGAGTCATCATACAGTTCCCAAAAATAAAGTATCACCAGCTGCAGAAACAACAACAACTAGAGCTATTTGTACGTCAGAGCAGGTTTCCACTGCTAGACCCAGACAGAAAAAGGACACGATGACTAAGATGATGTTTATCGTTACCGTTATTTACGTGTTCTCCGTATTACCCGTTGTGATTCTTGAAAATGTTCCTAGAAAATACGTCGCTCGAATCCAAGAGTCGTCTTTTGGGGAGGCGATTGTCAACTTGCTCTATCAGTTACGTCTCATCAACCATATCATCAATATATTTGTCTACTATGGAGTCAACCAGCGTTTTAGAAGGGAAACGAATGCATTATTTGGCATCAAATCAGGCACAAATTAAAGTAGAAAGAAATTCCATATTGGTGGTTGATTGCATATACAGCTGTGCTCAGAAGTATTCATACCCCTAGCATTTTGGGGGTTTTCGTTTGTATCTTTCAGCTAATTCCATTTATTCCATAACTAATGATATAAAAAGTTTATAATAGACTTTGACAAATGCAACATACACATTTCAGACAAATTTCTTTTTCTATTTATACTTTATTTCACATTTAGGGTAAAAAGGCATGTTCATAAGTATTCATACCCCTATGTATAACACAAATGTAAAATAACTGTAGTTATCGTTCGCATAGCTTTTACTTGCGATTACAGCTTCGAGACGCCTTTTGTAGTTGATGACCAAGTTACTGAATAGGATTCTGGCCCACTCCTCCTTCAACATCGTCTCCAGATCGTTCCGGCTGGATGGTCTTCTGGCACTTATCTTCATCTTCAGTTCTCTCCACAGGTTCTCTATGGGGTTGAGATGGGCTTTGGCTTGGTCATTCCGAAATGCTGATTGCAATGTCTAAGAACCATTTCTTGACCCTTTTTGGAACATACATGGCTTAGAATTGTGTCATAACATGTCACAACAATTCAGGTAACACCTGGACACACAATAAGAGTGGAAAAATACTTTTATCAGGAACCAACACTTACCTTATAGTGCTTCAGGAGGATAGGGGTATGAATACTTATGAACAGGTCTAAAAACAAAAGTATTACCACAAATTATATAATATTCACCTGTCTATATTAAATATACCCTGGAATGTTGCAAAACAATTATTTCTACTTGAATATAGGTGAAATTTAATCATCCAAGCCTACTTGGAGCAAAAAATTTGACAATTGTAGTTTTTTCGCTAGGGGTATGAATACTTCTGAGCACAACTGTATTGTTGTAGTATTAGTAGCATACGCATTGATCAAGTAAGTGGTATTTGTCACGGGTGTGATATTTTTATTTTTTCTTGACCGCTGCTTACTGTTAAACTGGTTTTACTTCATTTAATAACATTGAGACTTGATCTGAATGAAATTATTATTTTATTTAAGCTTGCCGCATCTCAAACATAAAAATTCACTGAACAATTGAACAAAATATACAATAGTGACTCATCTTTATAATATATCTCTTCCTTCATACGATGTCCGCCTAGCTAGTCCGTCGTGATGTCGACCGCCACGGCTCCCGGGTTGAAAGCTGCTGCGTTGATCCCGACAGTCCTCCAGTTCTTCCGCGTCTCGTTGAGCCTCCGCCGTCCTAAATTGAACTCCCTCAATCCAGAGCTGAATTCCCCGCTGTAAAAAATTACGACTTGGTACTAGCGTTGCATTGTAGAGCTACTTATATAAGACTAGATCCCGAAAAACATATATTTATTTATTAACAGTTATTAGATGAAATAATTGTAAGTCCTCACAAAATCATTCTTTGAACAGGAGTAAATTTTAATAAAATTATTACGAAGTCAAAACATGCTTCGCATCCCGCATCCCGCATGGTACCAACTCCTGTGACGTAACAATACAATTCCCTCTTGTCTATTTTTGTAAACCCGTCAGTCCGAAATCCCTGCCTAGTAATCTACAATAAAATTATGTACATTTTAGTCTGTATAATTTCTTTCCTGACAGTATATGATTATTCATGGTACACAATATACTTTGAATTCTTTTCAAGTACATTGTATGTTCTAAATGTGCAAGGACTATGACAAGTGCGAGAACATCCCAGCTAACATATTAAGTTTTTATGTTTCCTAAACATTATATTCCAGGTCTTGTATGCCTTCGCCAGAAATGCATACATTTAATGTCGAAGATATACTCACTATTTGCCACAAAGCAAAATTCTTTGAAGCCGCGTTTGAAGGTTTCTCTCTCTCTGGACGTCACGAACGAAACCTTTTATATTCAACGTTTACAACACGTTTTGAAGGAAACTTTACCCAGACGCATTTTGTTAAATGTTTGATAAACGTTTTATACGTCCAATACAAACTGACATTTTTGCATACCATACATTTTTATATGAGCAAATCAAAGTATTATACATTTATATCAATTTTATTTGCCCTGATTACATTTGGAGTTTGAGAAACTAACCCTATATTGACTCTAGGGACAATGCCCCCCCCCGAAAATATCCCCTCAACATAGCAGTAGCAGTAGTTAATTCATTTGCACATGTTTAATATACACTATAGTAATATGGTGTGGATAATTAAGAATTAAATGCACATTAAATAAGATATATTTTTTTTAGAAGACTTGATAAAAAAAAATACTTTCACTGATTCAACAGGTTTACCGGACAAACATGACGGTGTTAATCTTGGTGTTAAATCACCAATAATGTTCAAGTAAATATAGGTTATTCCAAAAGCTATTATATGAGGCTTAACTTATCCGAGGAGAATGATTATCGAATGTGTCCATTTCAAAATTATGGGAGAATTTGAAATGCATCATCACGCCACATAGGAAGCTACGTTCGGTAATGCGGCGGTTCACAACTCGTCGTAGGCTACGGGGCACGTGCCATCAACGACCCCTCCGTTGCATGTACAACGCACCCACAGGTCCTGTGTCAACTTCTGCGATTCCTGCGTTTCTGTAGTAATGTGGCGAGTCACAAACTCGCCGTAAACCTTATGCGGCGGTCACAAATCGCCGTACCTTCGACGTGCAACTCCCTACGATGGATTTCGTAGAAAAATCGCGCAGCGCAGGTACCTCGGAGGTCACGTTGCATGTACGACGTGCAGGAAGGTTTTCAATACCTTACTACAGAAACGCAAGATCGCAGAAATTGACCAACGACCTGTGCATGCATTGCACATACAACGCAGGCTACGTTGATGGCACGTGCCCCGTAGCCTACGACGAGTTGTACGCGCCGCATTAGGGTATTGAAAAAAAACCTCCTGTACGTCTGTGCGTGCATTGTACCTGCGAGGTACCTCCGCTGCACGAATTTTCTACGAAATCCATCGTAGGGAGTTGCACGTCGAAGGTACGGCGAGTAGTGACCGCCGCATAAGTTGATGCATAGAAGTTTTTAATCAAATTAAAGTTCGTTTTAAATAAAGTGTATTGATCTTCACCTCTTGATGGGACATATTAAAGTGATTGTTGCTTTGGCAGTCGATTGTGGCCTCTTTTCTCATTTCCTGTCTTATGAAGGCACATTTTTAGCAAGTGAATATTATGCTTACAATGGTCCGACCTGTTTAGGCATGTTGTCAGGCTTGTGTATGGACTTTCTCCTATATTATCATTAATTACACTTGTATAAAATGATCACAAATGATGTAAAAAAAGTAATTCATCGCAATTTAACATTTTCAGTACAGTAAAAGCGATTACTTGGTCTCAGCTGAACTCCGTTCAGGTGAAACAAAACAAAAGTGGGATGAGCCAAAACGAAAAGGAAAAAAGGGAGGGGGGGGGGAAGAGAATGAAAGAAAAAAAAATGAATAAAAACACGATGTAAAAGTGCATCCATCCTCCACAGGGACCCACGATAATGCTGTCCACACTTCCTCTCCTCACTTCGAGAGAAATATATATCATAGAAATAAAACTAAAATGGTTGCGGAACATTTTCATTAACTTTTCCCTTGTGGAACCAAGGATTGACAGATAGAGGGTGTTTACTAATGGGGCAGGTAAACCGCAAATGTTTCATGATTTCATTGGGTGATTATGTGAGTGAGCTTCGTCATAAAGCTATACCGTTCCAATGAAAATACAGCTATCATAGGTACCTTCTGTAATTCTAATGAAGAAAAAAAAAATGTTTAATGTACTTTTGGTACTGTACAACGCTCTTACCCGCTTTTGCGTCATCTATATTATGGAAGAAGTGAGTATCATTAAATATCCATTCGTGAATTTTGTGCTCTCATATATATTCTCTCTGTCACATTTTGTTCTGAGTGGCATTCTTAAGAGCGACTTAGCAAGATGGAGTTGATGGTAGCGTTCTTCATAGCATATCTCTTCGTTTTTGGTGTTGTCGGTACTATCGGGAACAGCATCATCATACGAGTTTTCCAAAAGAGACAGAATAAAGGATCTACAGACATCCTGATCATCATCCTGGCTGCTGTCGATCTCGTGAGTAGTATCCTCCTCTTTGCACCTATTACATGGGCACTCAATCTCGACTTCAGAACCAGGTTCAACTGCGCTTTCTTTTGGTACTTTCGTCGGACATTTGGTTCAGAGTCGGCACTTTTGGCGAGCGTTATTGCGATTGATAGATACGTTTTGGTGTGTAGTCCCTGTAAACTGAAGACATCCAAGAAGCAGGGGTTTGTAAGCGCTGTCGTGAGCATGTTGTTCTGCTCGTTTATCTGCTTGCAATGGGCTGCTTATGGTAGTGCAGTTAGAGTTGGCGAGTCAACGGTTTGTGCCTACATTGGTCCCGATTGGCTTCAGACTGCTTTTGGCATGATCATTACTGGTGTCTATCTCCTTAAAGTCTTCAGTTGCTCATTTTGCTACTTCATGATTTATCGCAAGATAAAACGCCACAACGAAGAAACCTCCTACACACAATCGGGTGTATCCTCAGGCACTGTATCAACAAGAATTGCAGGACATTCAGATCTGTCAAGGGATGATGGTGAGAAACTGAACGCAGATCCCGAAATCCAGCATTCTGATCAGCGTGATATGGGGGAGGGGGATTTTGGAGCAGAAAGAAGTAACCCAGAGTCTTCAAACGAACATTCCAACAAGGGTATGATCAAGAACAAAGTTTCACCGGCTTTAGACGTAGCAAATGGTGTTATATCGGGCAATGCCATCACTAAGAAGCCACGGAAACAGAAGGACAAGATGACGAAGATGATGCTTAACGTTACTTTGGTTTATGTGTTCGCCAGTCTGCCCTCTATCTTGCTGCTTAACATCCCTGTGAGATACATAACGAGGTTGCAGGAGTCCGCAGTTGGAGAAGCGACTGTGGACTTTCTATATCAAATGCGTCTAATTAACCACATCATCGGCATTTTTGTCTTTTACGGAGTCAATGACAATTTCAGAAGGGAAACCAATGCATTGTTTGGCATCAAATCGCCTGCAAATTGAACGGTAGTAGAATTCCTGTAACTTTTCTTAGAAAATTTGATGGTTTGGAAATTGATATTCTGTACCAGTTGTTAAGGGGCTCCGGTCACAAGCTTTGCTTCTTTGGAGGCCCAAACCTATCATGTTATTTTTCATTTTTTTACGAATCATTGTAAATACTTGCATTATTGATTAGTTTGAATTAACTTGAACTTGAGCTTGAACTTGAACATTAGATATTACCTTTGAAAGATACATGCATGTGTTTTCGGCCATTTTTTCAATTTAACCACCATTTTTGAAATTTAACCATTTGGATATTATTATCAATATTTATTTCATTTATTCTCTTTTTTTTCCCCTGCGTTTTAGTATTGGAGTTCAATATACCTATTCATTAACCAAATTGGTGAAAATAATATTAATACACATTTAAAAACAAAATAATAATAATACATTTGATCAGAGGGTGAAACTGACCAAAAATATACCAGCACTGTAAAAAAAAAAAAAAAAAAAAATCAAAACAAAACAAACAAACAAACAGACAAACACTAAAGAGCATAAAGAAGATTATACGGTAGCTTATGACGACAGGAAAACAACTTCAACTTTTCCTAGAATTAAGAGTATTTTAGATATAAGTTTAGCAGGCATAATTATGTATAGATACATTCACCAGACCTTCTTAAATGGCTTTTGGATTTTCCTATATGCTTCTAATTGACTGCATGGGAGAACTCTTTCCTACATGACGTAAAATCACTGGCGTCTGCGCACATCTTTCCTACTAACGATTTCAGTTCTAGTTGCTTATTTCTTGTGCAATGAGGATTCCACTGGGAAACCAAAATTTCCTCTGTGTGAATATATGTTCATAATACAATCGGGGTTTATAAATTAGATTTATTCCAGCATGTAATCACGTTTTTGGCCGGGAAAAAATTGAAATGACACTTCATCCGAACAATAACATGTATTCTAAGGCAAAGATGGTATTCAAGGACTTTTATTCATGTATTGTTTAAACTTCATCCATTTGCGGATTGTGAACTTAATTGTAAAATGAAATGTGTGAAATTTAATGAAAAACTAGAATATAGAAATGCTTGTGGTATGAAATTTAATAGTTTAATGTCATACATTATGATAACGGATTGTGATAAATTATGTTATAAGTTTATATCATGAAAAATAGTTTAGTAAAGTGCAATAGTACTTTCGCTCTTGCAAATTTGAGTCTTGAATTCTATAATTAAGTAAGAATTATTGTTAGCTAGACTTGAAGTAGTTGCTGTGTAAATTGAAAGAATTTAGGATAATGATTGTATTAAAAAAAAACTTGCATTTGATGTGGACAATGCCACAACCAGCGGGAATATTGTCTGTGAAATTTTGAAATAAATGCACTTTAAAAATATGTTGTTATCATCTCTTAATTTTATTTTTTGCCTTCTTGAGTATTTATTGCTATACAAATGCTTATCATTTCTTTCTTTTTTTTTTCAATAAAGTCTTTCTTATGAAGATTTATCACGATTGATTTGTAAGCATTTCTTTTTTTCACACTGTAAAAAAATATTTGTATTTTTACAGCAAATCTGCTGTCAGCAGAGTAGCCGTAAAAATTGTTATTTAAAAAACAGTTTTGTTGTAAATTTCTCCTGCAAATAATTACATGAGAAATACAAAATATACATCAGGAGTAACACATTTGTTCCGTTTTAACCAAATATGTACGCTATAGAACTCTAATGATTTTTTCCCTTCTCTTTCATAAATTCTTAGAGGAGAAATTTACAACAAAACTGTTTTTTTTTTAATTACATTTTTTTTATGGCGACTCTGCTGACAGCAGATTTGCTGTAAAAATACAAATATTTTTGTACAGTGCACCTATTTCACGTTTGTCTTATATCTATCCGTTTTGACCTTCCTTTATTTGTTCTTGTCATTTTTTTCCTTAAAATATTATTTTCTTAGCTTTATTCTTTCTTTTTCGTTTTCACATTCTCCACTTTTGCTTCTTTCATTTCGTTTGTATATCTTCGTTCTCCTACATTCATTTTCCCTATATTAATTGCCACTCACAAAAAAGAGAAAAACAAAAACAAAGACACACAAATATGAGCATAATGGTAAATCCACAATTTTAAATATAAGAAGTTGGTCAAATGTTGGTAGTGTTGTATACACCAAAATGTGACGGTTACTCATGTAACATTTCTTGACAGCAGAATAAAAACACATGATGGAAACTTTCAAAGAGTCCCATTCTCAGGGACTGTTTATATTCTGTAGAGTTGCATTGATGAGACAGATTTCACTGGCATATTTCTGAGAGCAATACTTTTTTATGCAGGGGACATTGTTACCCTCTGTTAAAGACAAACGTATTAGCACATGTGGAATAAATGAACGGGAGCTTAGGCGTTCGATCCCCATCCAGATTGTACCAAAGACTAGAAAATGGAACATTAGGCGTTCGGCATTTCAGAATTGAGAAGGTGTTAATACATGTTTTCCCGCTCAAGTTAATCTTCGTTCACTCAATTTTACATTTGGATAAAAACAAGTTAACGCAAGTTTTGTTCATGCTACCGCATCGTCTCTCAGATTCATTTTTATCTATTTAATTTCCCTATCCTTGCAAACGGCAAGCCTACTACAGCATTCATCTGAATTCACATTAGGAGCATACAATTTCTGAAATGTGCACACATTTTAATTTACAGCTGGCTTCGGCTTAATTGTTCTTTCTTCCGTCATACAAATTTACGAATAGGTAATCAAATTGTAAATAAGTGCATACAATGTTAAATTTTAGTGATACGTTAGGGAAAGCTCAGGTCATTTAGCATTTCGGGGTCCTTACAGGCGTGTAAAACAGGGTCTGTATCGACAAAGCTTGTAAAAAAAAACACATCAGTTTCTGTTTATTTTACGTGTAATGACCAAAATGGGTAATATAGAATATTTGTTTACGAGGGAAAGAACAGAGAGCAAGAGAGAGTGTGTTAAAGGGATTAGTGGAAGACATGGATAAAGTATAAAGAAGAGTTTAAATTAAGGTATAATAATTAAGAAAAAATAACGAAATGAAAGATTATATACCTCCACAATTTGACCCTTTAAAGCTGAGGTTCGCATATGGTCATATTCCTTAAGATGTTAATTACATTGAGTGCACAAAGTAGGAAAAGGATTTGTATTAATGAAATTGCTTGCCGCAAAGCAAGCACATCGCCGTTCCTTAATAAATCCTAAATTATCATACATATTTTGAAACAGGAACTTCTCCCGCATCTTCAATCCCATTTTTTTGAAGAATGTGTTTTCGAATTTCGAATTTGACTTCTGTCAAAGTTTGGGTAAAATTAAAACAACAAAAATGCATCCACCTTGAATTGACAAAACATACTTTGAGCAAAATAACTTAGCGATTGGCCTATATGTATAAATTTGATTTAACTATCAATTAATCCATGAGTGAGCACACATTGAAGAAAATATAGTCAATCACAGACGCACAACGGACTCGCGGTACTCTTGAAAAGTGATTTGTCTTCGACGTATACTCACTCATGCATGACTTTACAAATCTATTTCATTTTTACATATAATGTAGTCGTCAAATGTAAAAACACTTCTGATTAGTCATTGTGCTCAGTACTATTCCGTTTATAAAAAGTTATAAAGTTATAAAATATGGATGGGATTGCGTTTCTGTTGTTTTGAATTCACCCTTCTTTAGCATGAGCATGATGAGTCGTTTCTTACATTTTCATAAACAATGCGCCATGTTCACCCAAGCGTAAACACATACCACACAAAGAGGAGGAGAACTTACTCTTTACAAAAAACAAAAAAAAAATGTTTAAATAATAATGTAGGCCTACATACAGTGCGTCCCCCAAAAAATGTTAATGGCACTTTAGATGGGTATAATATTAAAATTACATAATTATATTATTTAAATCTTTACACCCGTAAACTACAATTCGTTTTCTACAACTGGATGAAATTTTATGTGATATGGTTCAAGAATCACAAAGATATGAACATTTTGTCATTACACATCAGGAAACATCTCCATCCAAGTTTATATTGAGTAGTACCGGATGTGTCGAATAAAAGAAAACCCAAGTTTAATCATTAATAATTTGAAAAATATTTCAGTAGTGATTTTGAAATTTATATCACTGTAAAGTGCAACTCATTACCATTTTAATGATACCTCTTTCAGCTCACCATTATCACGTATTGCTGAACCCCATTGTTCTAAAAAAAGTCTTGCAAAATTATGAGTGCTCACTTTCATGCTCCTTGAGATGCATTATTCAAAGGTGCCTCAATGGAAACCCGACTTTGATCATCAATAAGCATGGAAGTGAACCACTCACAATTTTGCAAGACATTATTTAAAATAATGGGGTTCAGTGATACGTGATATTAGAGAGCTGAGAGAGGTATCATTAAAATGGTAATGAGTTGCACTTTACAGTGGTATAAATTTCATAATTACTACTGATTTTTTTTTTCCAAGGTATAAAGGATCCAACATGGGTTTGTTTTATTCAACACATCCGGTACTACTCAATACAAACTTGGATGGAGAGGTTTCCTGATGTGTAATGACAAAATACTCATATCTTTGTGATTCTTGGACCATTTCACATACAATTTCATCCAGTTGTAGAGAACGACTTGTAGTTTACGGGTGTAAAGATATAAACAATATAATTTTGTAATTTTAATATAATACCCATTATTTTATAGTGCCATTAGCATTTTTTGTGGGACACACTGTATAGGATTTCCCGGCCATTTACATGTTCCATTCAATCAATTACGTTAGCACAGCATTCAATTTAGCTCATTTTTTGGCGTTTGCTTAAACCTAGTATATTAATTTTGCACTTTAGATATTCAAATAAATGTGTAATGCAAACGAAGAGGTACTTTAGTCAATCAAATTAGTACACTCCTCGTCAATTTCACAATATTAATATTCAATTTTACAGTTAGATAAACAACTGTGAAATTGAATATTTCTAGTGTAAATTGAATGCTGCGCTTATGTGGTTGAGTGATTGGAGCATGAAAATGGCCGGGAAAACCTATATTATGGATGAGGATTACAAACAAATGTCTACAGAATATGTGCACACACACACACACACACACACACACACACACACACACACATACAACACACAGTAAACAATTAACAATAACATAGGCCCTTTAGGTGTTTGGTTTACCAAGACCATCACTGAATGTTTGGGAGTAGTGATTCCCTAAAAACTGTTTGTGAGTGTGAGTGTGAGTGAGGGTCTGTGTATGTGTGTGAATGTCTTTGTTTAGGATGTGGGTGTATGTGGGTGCGTTGTGTCTGTGGTTGTTTTGGTGTTTGAACGGCTTTCTTATTATGTGGATGAGTGTGGAGGGTATACGTAGATGTGCGTGTGTGGCGAGGGTGTGGGTATGTACAGTTGCATGCAGAATTATTCAACCCCCCTTGCATTTTGGACATTTTGGCAAAAAAAGTAATATTGCAGATGCAAATTCCTTCTGAATCATTATATTAGTGAACATATGGCTCATTACAATCGAATACAAGAAAAAAACGTCAATATATACTCTATAGTCCATTAAAAAATGCAACTTTAACCAAAAAAAAGCAGGTTGCAAAATTATTCAACCCCCCTGAAATACACATGGATTAATACATTAATAATGACATATCAAAAACCACAATCACATTTTTTTATGTGTAGTCAGCTGTGACACTTACTTACCAGCCTGCATTTGCATTTATTACATAATACTAGTACGTGTACTTCAATAGAAAGGCACACCCTGTGTTAATACTCCTGATATTGGTTTCCCGTACAGTACTGGCCAAATGGTTCAAGTTAAAGAGTGGTCCCAGATGTTAGACAAGTGATAGCAGTTAGGCACAAGAAAGAAATGGGTACAAGAAGATATCAAAGCTCTTAAATGTTCCAAGAAACACTAGCATCATTCCCAAGTTCAAAGCCACTGGTACTGCAGCAACACAACTTGGTGGTGGACAAAAGAAGAAGCTTTCGTCAGCCGCAAGAAGATTCCTGAAAAAGTAGTTGACGAAGAACCCTCAGCTTACAGCCAAGGAACTACAGGAAGACTTGGCTGAAGGGGACTGATGTATCGATGGATACAGTATGCTTCACACTGCATGAAGATGAGCTCAATGCCAGAACGCCTCGAAGTACACCACTCCTAAAGCCTAACCACAAGAGTAGCCGTCTCCAGTATGCTCAAACAAACCTCACAAAGCCACTAAAGTTCTAGGACACCGCTCTTTAGAGTGATGAGACAAAACTTGAGCTCTTCAGTTCTATGGATCAGCGTTACATCTGGCGCAAATAGAATGAGGCCTTCGAGGAGAAGAACACCCTGCCCACCGTGAAGCATTGTGAAGGTTCTGTGATACTTTGGGGTGTTTTTCTTCTAACAGATCTGGGAATCTCCATCGTGCTGAAGGCACCATAGATTCTGTCAGGTATCTGCAATGATCTGGATATCCTCGCAAACAATGTTACACCATCCATGAGGAAATTGTAGCATTGGCGTCAAAGGATATTTCAACAGGACAACACCTCCAAGCATACCAAGTCTTGGTTCGTGAAGAAAGATTGGAAGGTTCTTGAGTGGTCATCACAGTCTCCAGACTTAAACGGTACAGAGATTCTGTGGTGGGATCTGAAGAAAGGTGTTGCAGCACGTAGCCCTGAGAATCTTGCTGACCAGGAGACCTTTGCCTGTGAGGAATGGGCCAAAACTCCCAAGGTGCGCTGCCAGAAGCTTGTGACACAGGTGCCTCGGAGCGTTTTGGAAAGCGGAGGGGCTGCACAGGCTGAAAATCACAAAGCTATGGTCATTTTCGCATTTCTGTACACGTTTGCTGAAAAAAATTTGAGGGGCTGCAGCCCCCTAGCCCCCGCGGCTCCGCGGCCCATGTGACAGACTACACCTCCTGTCTAAAGCAGGTCCTTGCAGCGAAGGGGTGCTGCACAAAGTACACTGTCAGCACGCGGTTTAAAACTTTCGCGGTTTAAAAAAATGTTGGTTTAGAAATTAAACGTTCTTGTTGAATGTCTAAACATTCTTGTTTAAAACCGGAAAAGCGAGGGTTTTTAGCCTTAAACAAGACCTGTTTAAAGACACATTACACTGTATTAAACAGGTTTTTGTTTAAAGGCCGAGGCAAATGTCACGTGATAGTCATGAGCCAATGGCATCACTCGTTACATGCAAGGTAAAACATTTCAATTATGGCGAAGGACTTATTCCTCACACATTATATTAGTGTATGTACACATGTGTTGGCTCAGTGGATAGAGCGTCTGCCTTATAATCGAAAGGTTGTGGGTTCGATACCCGGCCGCGTTTATCAAAAGTCGGAGCGTTTTTATTTTGGGGAGAAGCGTTAAACAATACTGTTGATATTTTAAACAACCATTAAACAACAGGTTGTTTAAACTTTTAAACAACAAGAGTGTTAAAGTTTTAAACAACTACAGGTTGTTTAATTTTTAAACAACGCTGTGCGATTCACCCGTTAACACGCTGTTGTGTATAAACAACTTGTTTAATTTTTTTCTAACAGTGTACTAAAGACAAAATCTTGATGGACTATGAATCAAATATGGACCCTTTCTCTTATATTCCATTGCAATGAGCTATATGTTCACCAATATAGTGATTTAGAAAGTGTTTGCAGCTGTATAATATTACTTTTTTTGGCCAAAATGTCCAAAATGCAAGGGGGATTGAATAATTCTGCATGCAACTGTATATGGTTTGTGTATGTGCAATTGATTGTACGTGTGGATGTGTCTCTTTGTGCGTTAACATGATCATGATGATAAAAAAAATCCTACCTTGTTTGTTCTTCACCCAGCCACTTGGCGCACGTGAGATTTTACCGTCTTGTGAAAAATGCCTGATATTCAGTCATGTGTGCATGCAAATATCCAAATGAAAAGTGTTGCAACACAGGATGAATTTACCTAGACAGGTTATGAAACCCATCATTGAACATTCATATTTTACACAAGACAACTTCCAAATGATGCTACATTTTTATTGACTCACTCTGTATACTTTACCAAAGAAAGTACACTGTTCGTCCTAAAGGTGGAATATTTTTTCTGGCTCAAGCGAC
>CALNVZ010003431.1:31671912-31694838 GCA_940671915.1 Paracentrotus lividus | reverse complement strand
CAACATTTAAATTTTTATAACACATTTCGAGCAAAGTGTGTAATAATTGCCCCTATGATAATTTCAAAACTACAAATAATACAAACCAAAAGGAAAAAATAGAGTTAAAAAAGGTACAAAAATATAACAAACCTGAAAAGCTCTTGAAGCTTGGAGACTTAAATTAATTAAATAGCGCAAATGATTAATCATAACACATTTCCGGAGAAGTGGTATATCAATATTATGTTAAACATTAAAAGGTTAGAATTGGAACATAAAAAATAGCAAAAAGACATTTGAAATTGGAAAAAAAAAAAAAAAAAAAATTGAAGGAACGTGTCAATCTTAATGTTGTAGTTTGATCTCTGACCTTTGGGTCACTGGGGTCATGTTAAAAACCACGGGCAATTTTCGAGTATAACGTTGTCCTTTTTAGCAACCGTAATGGATCTTCCTCGTTCCACTGACTGTAAATAACAGGCTGGGGAAGAAATGAAAGTGATGGAAGTTGCTTATAAGTCAAACAATTGCAGATCAAAAATTATTTTGCACGCCCGTTTGGGAGCACAATAAAATTTCACATTTTCATGCAGTATTGTGGGGGCGGTGACACATTAAATATTTTCCATGTGCGACCACGCACCCTGACAATGAACCCTAAATTAATGGCGTTTTACACAAAGTCAAATTTGCATCCCTGTTCGACATCAGCCTGGAAAAACACAGTCTACACTAAATGGCGTTAAAACGCTTAAATCTAGTACCTGAAAGAGTGATTTACACTGAAAACATACCTATTTTATTGCAAAGGTCGATTGAAATGCCGAAAAAAAGCATGCTTTCAAGGAAACGTCGACGACGCCCGAAAACTGAAAACAGAACCTTTTCGACACTTTTAGTAGACGCGCATCAGTAGTAGGGGAGAGTGGGGTTAGTTGGAACACGGGGTTTGTTGAAACATTGTACTTTACTTTAACGGCTATAAATATATTTATGCAAATCTACCCTCAGGTTGTTGCTATTAGCAACTGCCATCCACCACATTTTAGACAGCACATGTGCTTCAAGCCTCGTGAAGTTAGAAAGCAATGTTTGTTTTTTCACCTTCTGAGTAAATTTTTTCACTTTTACAAATGTTTTATTATCTCAGAGAAGATCATAAATTAAGTTGGCCAGTTTTTTAGTATAACAAGCAGTTATACCAAGTTACAGAACAAGGTTAAATATATGGCATGTTGTTGTCCCTCTTTTGTGATGTGAGCTTACAAATGTCAAATGGGCCTATGGGGTTAGTTGGAATATTTGAACGGGGTTAGTTGGAACATGTACTAAGTAAATATGTTTCTGCTGAATAAAAAAATAAAAATCACACAATTCAGTGAAGTGTTCCGAAATATTCCTATACATGTATATTAGTGCACATTGGACAATTTTATTTTGGTTTAAACAAAACATATTGCAGAATGCTACTTCACAGGACTTCAGAATATCTGTATGTGAGTGGATGCTGTCAAGTGTAATAAAACAAGAAGTTAAAAAAAATTGAACACCAATCTTTAATATTTTAATTGAAATCAATAAAGCAAATGAGCTAAACCCATGCAATAATGTTTTGGGTAGTTTAAATATAATTTTTAAGATATCATGCACAATGTTTCAACTTACCCCATACCATGTTTCAACTAACCCCGTGCGTGGGGTTAGTTGGAACACTTGACATGGTCTTGTTGAAGATGGATTTTTTTTCCGGAACCATCACTAAGTTTAAGAATTTTATGGGGTATATTTGTAGCATACAGATATACACTCAAGCTGAGTGTTTATTGTTTCTTGAAATAAATTCGCTTTTGTTTTACGGCCATTTTTGTGAAAAATGTTCCATATAACCCCGCTCTCCCCTACATCATGTGAGTGAGTGACCCCCCCCCCCCCGCCCCGAGGGGGGCTCCTATATTCCCTGTGTCCCCTCCTCTTTTAATTCACCAGTGTATTATGTGGACTCGAACGGAAAAAGTGTCCTAAAGATATTATTTGTATACCCAAAATTCGAAATAGAATGACCTACTTCGCACACTATGCAGAAACTAATGACAATTTTAGAACAT
Source organism: Paracentrotus lividus (assembly GCA_940671915.1). Classification (NCBI taxonomy): domain Eukaryota; kingdom Metazoa; phylum Echinodermata; class Echinoidea; order Camarodonta; family Echinidae; genus Paracentrotus; species Paracentrotus lividus. Next base: position 31,692,751 of record CALNVZ010003431.1, on the reverse strand, counting down.
AAGGTTGGCACAAATAAAAGTTCCACGCATAGATAATAGCAACCTGAAGAAAGAGTATTAAGTTAAATCATTGCATTGTTTGCGAGCGCGAAGCGCGAGCCAAAAATTTGGTTTAAATAACATTAATCATTGAATTCACTAGCTGATAATCACTACTCTTAAAGAAAATACAAGTGCGAAGCGCGAAAGAAGATCCCATTAATTATGTTTATAAAATACAATATATATATGTTTGTAATCCCTTTCTGCATATGATCATTCTTATAACATATCAGCGCGAAGCGCGATCGGAAACTTTTCTTCATACGGACCCGAAAACAAAGAATTTGTAGAACTTTAAAAGTTTATTTCTATCACTTTTATCTTTTGGTCAGACGGGCAAAATATAAAATCTATTAAAAATGCTTAGAAAATAAAAATGTTAAGCTTTACAAATCGATCAGGGATGAATCCATCAGAAAAAAAAAAACTTAAGGGGAAACGTTCCCCCCCCCCCCCCGGATCGACGCCAATGCCGGAGGGGAATTAATATTAATGTACACTTGAGTGGAATAATTAAAGAATCCCAAGACACATGTATATTTGTATATCCCAAATTCGAAATAGAATGACCTACTTCGCACATTGTGCCAATGTTAATAATAAAGCGTTGGAAAAATAAAACATATTGAATACATAATGAATACATAAAGTGACCTGAAGAAAGAGTATTTCGTTGAATCATTGTCTGGGTTTTTTGTTTGCGAGCGCAAAGCGCGAACCGAAAATTTTGCTTTTTAATGACCTGAATTTGGTACATTTAACGCATATTTTGCCTCTTGGTCTATAAAGTATATTTATATTTTGTTAAGCTTTAAAAATTGAGGGGGACGATCCCCCAGAAAGATCGAAGGGGGACACGCCCCCCCCTCGATTTTTAAGCTTAACATATATTTATTTATTTTTATTTTTTTTTAGTGATTAGCTTGTGAAGCTAAAAATGTATGTCAAATACAATGCTAAATGTTATTATAGAGGCAAAATTTTCGGCTTGCGCTTCGCGCTCTCAAATATTGTCATTAGTTTCTGCATATGGGCGAAGTATTAAAATTTGGATATGCAAATATATGTGATATGGGAGGCTTGAGTGTATTATAATTTTACCTTCCGGTGTTTCCGGTGTCCCCCCCCCCCCCCCCCCCCAGTCGTGACATAAAATCGCCGCCGTTGGTAGGCCTACAACGCTACTTTTGTTCGTACCAAAAAGAAGATCCCAAATATATATTTCAAATTATTGCGAGCTTGATTTGAACTATTATAGCTCAATGATTATACTGCCACTCGTCACTGTGTAAATAAAATGAATTGGGATAATGATTGTGAAATTTACCTTAATGTGAGTGACAATGCCAGAACCGGAGGTAATATTGTCTGTGAACTATTGAAATAAATGCACTTAAAAAAATAATGATTAATTTGTAATTATTGGTCAATTATTGTGTGGCGTTTTTGACTATCATTAGAGTGTTTTCGCTGGACGACGGAAAAAATGAGGAAGGAAAGGAGAAAACAAAATTAGGAGAAGAAAGAGAGAACGAAAAGAAAAAGGGTGAATGGACGGTGGGAAAGAAAAGAGAGAGGAAGAAAAGAGAAAGCAAAAGTTAAAGCATGAATAGCTGTGGCATGAAATTGATGTTAACTTTTGAGCTAAATATTAAGACGCGCCATGTTAATCTCAAACTGGTGGGGGGGGGCTCCCAGTTGACTTGAATCTAAAGGATCACCAAATTCGTGTTAAATTAGGGAAGGCCAAATTGACCATAGGCTAAACTTAATTAGGGGGCACCAAATTGACCTAACTTAGGGGAGCTAAAATAGCAGAACCTATAGGGGTGCCAATTCAATTTTCAAACTCAGGGGCGCCAAATTGATATTTAACTTTAGGTGCACAAAATATTCTCACGTTAGGGGCGCAAATCAATGTTTAACTATTAGGGGGCGCTAAAGTGACCCAAAGCTAAGGGGGCGCCAGAATCGTTTTAACGACAATTAGGGGCGCTAAATTGATCATAAACTTGATGGGCGCAAAAATGACCTAAACTTAGGTGCACTAAATTCATCTTAAAAACATTAACGTAGGGACGCCATTTTGATCTTTAACTTAGGGTGGGCGCCGGATTGATCTGAGCTCTAAGGGCACCCTTAAAATAAACTCACGTTGAATCAGCGTTAAAACATCGCTGAACTGCAATGTGAATTTCCTCCTATCGATGATGCAACGTTGTAATGAATAGCATACATTACACGACATTTTCAAGACACGAGTCGGAGATGTCAACTTACATTAACTCATAATTATGAGAACATATGGATATTGTGTAGGGGAGACCGGTATGGAAGTTACACGGGTCAGTTGTTACAGTTCTCAGTGTACTAAGAGGAACAAGAGAGGATGTGCTAACTGGCAGCTATATACAGCCTACACATAGCTGTGATGAACTGCCAGTCGTGAGGTTTCTCCGTTGTTTTATTAAAAAGTAAATCAACAAAAACCATTTTTTACAGTTCAAAGTAAATTTTTGACAAAAATTGAAATTTTTAATAGCTCTTACAACTGAAGGCACATGATGATAGTCTGGTATTGTAAATATAGTACATGTATGTCACTAATATACCCCTAGCATGCCCTGTAATTCTGCCTAATGACTGTGCTACAGTTGACTTCTGTGTGTAAATCACCCATGGGGTGGTTGTTCAAACAACCTACCCCATGTTGATGTAACAACTTACCCCAATTACATTACATATGTAAAATTACATTTTGTCTCATTTTCAAGTGTTAATATTTTTATTTTTCTATTATTACTTTGTACAGGTTGACCCAGAAAAAAAGAAACCCAAGTTTGATCATCAATAATTATAAAATTTATTCACTGGAAAGTGCAACTCGTTACATTTTAATGATACCCCGCTAGCTCACCAATGTCACGCATCACTGAACCTCATTGTTTTGAAAATGTCTTGCAAATTTGTGAGTGGTTCACTTTCACGCTCATTGAGATGGGTTGCTGCAATATGTGCCTAAAAAGGAACCCAACTTTCATCATCAATCATTTTAAAAACATACAGAAGTGATTATGACGTTTATATCACTGGAAACGCCACTCATTATCATTGTATTGATATCTCTTTCAGCTCACCAATGTCACGCATCACTGAACCTCATTGTTCTGAAAAATACTTGCAAAATTGTGATTGATGCACTGTCATGCTTTTACATTATCCATGGGAACTGATGGTTCATCTGGGTTCTGTGCGTGACCAGTAACATTGAAATTACCTGGATGTAAGATTAAAGGACTAAATAAGTAAAAATTTCCAACCCATTTATCAAACCATTATTTTAAGTCACTGGAATGCTTTACTTAGATTTGTTAGGAATCTTGAAGCAACTCATCTCAAGGAGCATGAAAGAGAACCTATCACAATTTTGCGAGACAATTTTCAAAACAATGGGGTTCAGTGATGCATGATATTGGTGAGCTGGGAGAGGTATCATTAGAATGGTAATGAGTTGTACTTTTCAGTGATATTGAATTCTTAATCACCACTGAAATATTCTTGAAGTTATTGATGATTAAAGTTGGGTTTCCTTTCCAGGCACATTCACACAAACCACATTCAACAACCATCTCAAGGTGCATGAAAGTGAACCACGCACGATTTTACAAGAACCTTTTTCAAACAATGGGGTTTAGTGATGCGTGACATTGGTGAGGTGAGCGAGGTATCATTAGAATGGCAATGAGTTGCACTTACAGTGATATAAATTTCATAATCACATTGGAATATTTTTGAATTATTGTTGATCAAAGTTGGGTTTCCTTTTTTCGGAAACACCCTGTATATTCTAGAGCTCTACTTGATCTACTGTTAACGAATCAAGGAACTGAAAAGTTGAAATTTAAGTATGGTATAAGAGATTTACACATTGTCAACTTACCCCTATGTTTACATATTGTAACAATTGACCCCGTATAGTGTAACAACCTTCCCGTATATGGGTAGGTTGTTACAAAAAATGTCTTCACTAATGTAGTTAATTAGCGTTTACATGTTTTCAAGTTGTATATGCCTCAGGTTTTAGCCAACATAATAGGCTAACTACAGACCCAATATTGAGTGCGTGAGTTCTTTCATTAAATTATCAAGCCCAAATGTGAATTTTGTAACGTCCATACCGGTCTCCCCTATATACGACCCCTTTTTGACATTTTTTTTCTTCAATTATTTTTCGTTTGAAGCTTTGCTACCAGCAACGCGTTACATCAGCTGACAAAAAAAAAAAAAACATTGTGTGCGACGATACTCCTCGGAGGTTTATGTACACTAGCTAAAGTGGCAGATCCAGGATTTCATTACAGGGGGGGGGGGCCCAAAATCGGAATTTCAGATTTTTTTTTGTTTTTTGTTGTTTTTTTTGTTGTTGTTGTTGTTGTTGTTGTTGTTGTTTTTTTTTTTTGGGGGGGGGGGGGGTAGGTATTAATTTTTGGAGTCTTCCGGCATCAAAGAGGTCATTCTGTTTGAGCCATAGGGTAAGGTTGGGGTCAATCGGCCCGCTCGTCCATTTTTACTTCGATTTTTTATTTTTTATTTTTTTTTTGTCCTCCCCCCCTTTTTTTTGTGTGTGTTTTTTGTTAGGGAGGCCCTGGGCCCGTCTGCCCCCCCCCTGGATCGCCGCGCTGAGGCTACTGGAAAAAGAATTATTCACCCAACTTGAAACCAACGTCGGCAGAGAGCGTTGGAGCATCGTTGCCTGGCAGCGTTGTAAACATCTTTGGGTGTGTACTTTTATCGAAGCTGTAGCGTTGCCTGCCAACTTATCGTTGGCGTAACGTTGTGAAAATATTGACGGTGGTTCAACGTCACTCCAACGTTGGCTTGTTACCTAGATCATTATTTTTTCTCTCTCTCAATAAAAAGAAAGGAAAAAGAAAAAAAACATTACCCTTTCTCTCCCCTCATTATAATTTCTCTCCCCTTCCTTGTCATGCTTATTATCATTATTTCCCCTCCTTAATGCAATTTTTTCCCCTCATAATATTTTCTTCCTCTCCTCGTTTTAATTTCTCTCCCAAGTACTCGTATCATTAATTCTCTGCCCTCGTTATCATTTCTTCCCCCCCCCCCTTCTTATCTCTCTCTCTTACTACTACTACTACTACTATTACTAGTATTGCATGTTCTACTTCTTTCTTTCTATCTCTCCCTCTCTCTTCGTCTCTTTCTCTCTCTCTCCATCTCTCTCTCTTCATCTCTCTCTCTCTCTCTCTTCATCTCTTTCTCTCTCTCTCTCTCTTTCTCTTTCTCTCCCTCTACTCTCTTCCTTACTTTAATAATCCTCTTCCTCAATCTTTCTTTCATCCCTTTTCCTTCAATCTAATTATAAATAGGCCCAATCTCAATATCATGTAGGCTACAGTCCATTCCCGTTACAAGGAGTCCCTTGGTTGTAAATGAAATCCCGTTATCAAAACACTGACCACATACGTCTATGAATAAATGATAAGAGAGAGAGAGAGAGAGAGAGAGAGAGAGAGCATAAAAGTATGCATTATGTGGAATAAATTGGAATTGAAATTGAATTGAAATGTAATTTGGGACCATGAAAATTGACTCGTTATAACGCAATTTTGCAATATCTCTGCTCGTTATAATGAGAATGATGCACATATTCATGAACTGTACAGAACAAAAACATCCAAAAATTTAAAAAAATGTTGAATGATCGAAAAACAGGGATCACATTTTTAACAACTTAATTAGATATGGATTGAAATTCTTAGTGGGCCAAACATAGAATAATATGATTTATAAGAGCCAATTGAAAAGTATATTTAAAAAAATGTACATCTTTATTTCAGTTTATTCAGTCAATCACTTTTTTTTTATTTATTTATTAATTTCTTATTAAATTAATTTAGTTCTAGAGAAAACCACAATGCAGGATATTCTTCATAAAAGCAATAGGATGACTATATTCCTTCTACACAGAGGCGGCGGAACCAGGGGGGCAAGGGGGGCACTGTGACCCCCCCACTTTTTCATCCCCCCTAAAAGTGCCCCTTTTCATGACTAAAAAGTGCCCCTTTTCTTAGCTAATAAAATGCCATTTTTATATTAAAAAGGGGCACTTTCATTACTAAAAAGGGGCACTCTTAATACAAAAAAGTGCCCCTTGTTACTCCATTAGTCTTTTAAAACCTAAATTTTCGGCTCGCGCTTCGCGCTCGCAGATACTAAATAGGGTCTATATTGGACAACAAACTAAAATTTTAAGCTCATAATTTTCAACTCGCAATTCGCAGTCGTGGATACTTAATGGGGTCTATAATGCATAATTAACTCTAATTTTTCGGCTCAAGCTTCGCGCTTGCAGATACTAAATATTAAGGTCTATAATGCCAAATATACTCCATTTTTAAGCTCATAATTTTAACTCGAGCTTTGCGATTGCGGATATTTAATAGGGTATATGATACACAATTAACTCCAATTTTGAGCTCAAATTTTTCGGCTCGTGCTTCGTGCTCGCAGATACTAAATAGGTTACATAATACACAGTTAACTCAGATTTTCAGCTAAAAAATTTCAGCTTGCGCTTCGCGCTCGCGGATACTAAATAGGGTCTATAATGAACATTTGTCTCAAAATGTTTGGCTCACGCTTCGCGCTCGCATTCCTTTTGTTTATCATTAATAAAATACAAAGCCATTAAAATATTTTAAAGCACAAATTTAAAGGCAAATTTTCTGCACACACCTACTTATCTGAATACTTTATCTCAAAGCCTCTGGTCTCAAGTGCCCCCTTTTCAGAATAAGTGCCCCTTTTCCATCGTGACCCCCCACTTTCAAATTCGTTCCGCCGCCTCTGATTCTACAAAATGTGTAAATTGAACATGAAATGATAACATTAACCTAATTATGTCAGAGACGCACAAAACCATGAGTCTTGCCTGATTTCACAATCAGTAAAACATGTATTATGACCTTTGACTCACAGATGATATTTGACCTTATCATCCGCGTCATAAACGGGTCATATTAATTACCTAAGAGTCCTTTCTACCAGGTTTGAACACAACTGATGCAGTTTAACAGTAACTTTAACATTTTCACAAAAACATTTTTGTTAAATACCAACATACCAATGCAAAAAGTGATTACCAGGTCATTGCCGAACTTTGTTCACAAAGCAATTGTTACTGGACTACACCCAGCAATACTATTAGCACATTATTTGAAATGTGCAGAGGACATAACACTTGACTGGATTCAATATCTATTTTACATTTGAAGGTGAATCAATGAATAACAATCCATGAATGGGGCTCATCCCCACCCCAAAAGAAATACTATAAAACCGACATATGGAGCCGACTCCTAATGTCGCTGAATGAAACTTTCGCGTATCAGTGACCATCAACTTATTTATACTACAGTGTGAAATATTTTACGAGCATTCAATGCATTGTGTAGACACACACTTTTGCAGGCATTTTACTTTTGCAAGTCTTGCCTTCTTGCGAAATTCGCGAAAGTATCATGCACGCAAAAAGATTCTGGTTTGACAGTAGCCACACAATAAAGAGGGCACCGTGCTGTATAAGACTAAGGGCCTCAAATGTTGACTATATGCACAACTAAAGTATTTGTTTGTGTTTTGACAATGTGTCATGTACATACAAAATACAACTTTTCTGTTCAAGCTTTGTATTACAAAAGTACAGAAATAAACTATATTTCTTGTACATGTGTACATTATATTCTGTTCATAAACCTTCCTGATCTCTATGTAGGCCTAATTTGTTTCCAGACATTGAAATAATGAATAGAATTTATCAATAAGATGAGATTATGGCAAATATTGAAAGAGCAAATACCATCTTGAGACCCAGTCTGAACAATACATAAAAACAAATTTGAACAATTCATCAAAATCAGATGGAATTCATATATTTAAAAAAAAAAAGAGAAGTAAAGATAGAAATGCTGTCCCTGGCATAATCACTATATACAAATGGAATTTGAAATAAATGATAGATGCCTTTGTAATGTATTTGATCAGCCACAGGCACAAAATGATTCAAACAAAATGTTCCAAATTTCTGGCATGGTCTTTTGACCATGAAGAAGAACAGTAAAACAGAATTTGTCCTCAATGGAAGGACAAATAAAAAGGACATATATATCATAGACCAGTGACCAATCATCCACCAAGTCATCCCAAAACTGAAACATTATTTTATTTGATGTTATTTTCAAACATTATCCAACTTTGAGTTTAGGCCTACTTGTACCTTTCTGAGCACCAAGCACAATCAAGGTTAAAATGCAAATATTCTTTCGAGAAAAAACACACGTTTCAAGAATGTGTGGGGAATGAACTGGGATCACTAAATTATGCCATGTCCTCATCACTTGCTTCGTCATTGGCTCTTTCTAGATCAGAGTCCTTTAGTCCACCTCTTATCATTCCATATAAACAGGTAGGAACTTCACCTTGGTAGCTGATGTCATTCTGCAAGATTTGTCTAATGGCTAATTCCTCCAGGGTTGGCGCTGTGGTCGGTGAACTAACCAATGTAAGAAGTCGAGGATTGTTCTTTGGGTCATATGTTGCCTCCCTCTTCAAGATTTCTCTGGCAGTTTCACCACTTCTATTCACCACATCTCTTGGGCATCCATGTCGAACAAAGACCCAGGCAAGGTCTTCAAGATGTTCTAGGTGTCTAGGGCCAGACACACAGTGAGCTACTAAGTGGAGTAGTGTATCGCCAGTGTACCTATCCCTACAAGAAGCACTAGTATCAAATAACAAGGCCTTGCGTATGACAAACTTGACTCTGAGAATGGACCGAGAAGGTACATATCTTCCAGAAATCATACAGTCCAAGAATTCATCGCTCAGAAGAAGCATGATCTTTAATGTGACTGCCGTCAACTTCTGATATTTGTCAGGTTTTTCTTTCTGGATTCTACCCCTGATCACCCGTACTAAACTCTCAACTGTTTGTAATGTGGATCTTAAGATGTCAACTATTGAGCTATGGTACGCTGTATCATATAGTATACTACCAAAGCTTTCTAAGAAAGAATTAGCACGATCTGATAGAGAGTCTATGTCTACATGGTTCAGAACTGACTCATACTCACACAACAAATCCTTTATGTATCGAAGGTATTGATGACTCAGTTCTGTATCTTCATACCCAAATCTGTATGCTAGGTGTGTTACTACCGACCCTAGATTTGATTCAACTTGATGCTCAAACCCGATTGCGAAGGACAATACTTGAAAGCCTTCTTCAAACATTTCTAGTTCCCACATTAAATCACATCCAAACCTCGCAAGTGCTGAGTAGAGATACTTTTGCTTGAGATCTTCTGAAAATACTCGGTCTCCTACTAAGAATGCATGAGCATTCAAACCAAGTTCAGAGTGCTCAACTAAATTGATTTCTTCTGATGTGTGGCATTCCTTCAGGGAGACCTTGTTGAAACAGTCAACAAGTTCTGATGTTCCATGGTTTGCTTTTGGAAGCGCTGCATCTTTTCGAAGGTCTATCGCTCGTGAAAATGAGCAAAACACATCATCAAATTGAAAATCATCATCAACAGTACATAAAGCCTGTGACACTCCCAGTATTTCAGTTATTTTAATCTTCATCTCCAAAGGAATTTCAGCAGCATCCTTGTTCAAGAATAGGTCCACAACATCTACCATTGCGTACTGCGCAGCTATACATGGTGGAGTCCATCCATCTAGGTTTTCCTGATCAGCTTGTGCACCAGAACTTAAAAGAAGTTTGATGATAGCAATCTTAGATGCCATCCTTCGAGATGGATTGTCGTAGCTCAGGTAGAATGCATCTTCTCCCTCTATAGTGCATGCATAATGCATAGGAGTGTTGCCCTCCTTGAGGCACTTGGAATTAGGGTTTGCTCCATTCGCTATTAAAAACTTGACAATATCTTCAAGGCCCTTCACGCATGCAATCATCAATGGTGTTCTACCATCCTTGTCTTGGATATCGAGTTGACCCTTTTCTGCATACAGCTTCAGCACTGCTTCTTCAACAGTCCCCTTAGACATTAAAGTTGCCAAGTCTGGACTAGAATGTGCAGAAGGTTCACTGCTGCTAGACGCCATATTCATGAAATGTTTCCATTCAGCAATAGCTCAAAGTTACATCTGTTGCGTGTCTCCTGTCAAAGAGAAACAAGAAGGAAAACAAGAGAAAAACAATATTAAGAGGTCATATAATGAGGCTAAATGAATATTTTACTCCTGGAGCACAATGTGGGCGACATGAGGTGTTGATGATTTGGAATTTAAAAAAAAAAAATCATTTTCAACACAGTTCTAAATACCCCACAAATGTATTTTATAACCTTTTTAGTGCGGTACGGTATGTCACAAAAACATCTCTCGTGCAATATCAACGCCAAATTTCATTTTTGGGCATTTTTGGGTCCATTAGGGTCCAAGGTATTAGAAATTGAAGGGGGTCAAATTTTCAGACCCCTCCTTAACTTCCTGGGGGCCCCTTTAGGGGGCGCCCATATTGACCATAAGAAATTGGGATGCATTCCTCCTCAATCAATTTTGAAATATCTTTTTTTCATCTAAAGTTTACCAGACATGTGGTAGTAGTTCATTCCAGTCGCATTCCACTAAAGTTGAATTTTTTCTTACAATATAATGCCCAATTTGTGAAGAATTACAACACCCAAAGAACATTAAAAATGAAATGTTAAGAAAATTCGTCTATTTTCATTAATTCTGGCTAAAATTTACAAATTATAAGGTATTATTTGGTATCATCACAGTGGAAGAGTTGAAGTGCACGTATCACACATCATCAAAACAGCAATTTGTAGCTTTTTTAATTTAAAAAATACCCTAATTATCCTAAAATCTTAGCGCGAACACACAGAATGGCGCCAAACACACTAAAAAAAAAATAATTGAAAATTCTATCAAATAATCATGTTCTGGGGCACTCCAAGGCATGAAATGGATCAGAAACAAGATAAATTTGATATATAATTATATACTTTTCACACATGGTTATAGACAATATTATGCATTCTCGTTCGTTACTTTTGATATCGATCCACCCTCTATTTATTGAAGATAAGCATTGCTCTTCATTTGTCCCAGAGCAATCAGATTGCGATACATTACATGCACTTCAGAGATCTATCTCATAGGAGACCTCGCCATAATATTGTAATAGAGGAGGAAATTTTTCGTTTCATTTGTTTTGTTTGTTAATAGCTATTTAGTTTTTTGCATGATATAGCGATAATTGGTTATTATCAAAGAATAAAAAGAGTTTTAACATTATTGCTAAATTTTATGACAAGAAATAATGATCTGAAATGCCTAAATCTGGTATTATAAAAATAGAGGCATTATCAATGTCTATTTCTATTTCTATTCTTGTGTGTTTTCACTTATGAAGTTTATCTGTACTTTTGTTTATTATTATTCTCCAGTATTATATTGCTTAGGCTTTTTAGACAGAAAAAAGGAAACCCAACTTTGTATTCATCAATAATTTCCAAAAATATTACGCATTGGGATTATAAAAAATTTATATCACTGGAAAGTGAACTCATTACCATTTTAATGATACCTTGCTCAGCTCACCAATGTCACGCATCACTGAACCCTATTGTTTTGAAATGTCTTGCAAAATTGTGAGTGGTTCACTTTCACGCTCATTGAGATGGGTTGTTGCAATGTGCCTAAAAGGAAACCCAACTTTCATCATCAATCATTTAAAAAACATGACAGTGGTATTATGAACGTTTATATCACTGGAAAGTGCCTCATTACATTTTATTGAATATTCTTTCAGCTCGCCAATGTCACGCATCACATGAACCCATTGTTCTGAAAATATCTGAAAAATTGTGATTGATGCACTGTCATGCTTCTTACATCTCCACGGAGAACTAAAGGTTCTCTGGGTTGTTTGTGAGCAGTAACATGATGAAATTACCTGGATGGTAGATTTAACGGACTAAAATAGTAAGACATTCCAACCCATTATCAAACCCATTATTAAAGTCACCAGATGCTCTACTTATATTGTTTAGGAACCTTAAAAGCAACTCATCTCAAGGAGCATGAAGAGAACATATCCCAATTTTGCGAGACAATTTTTCAAAACAATGGGGTTTCAGTGATGCATGATATTGGTGAGGCTGAGAGAGGTATCATTAGATGGTAATGAGTTATACTCTTCCAGTGATATAAACTTCTTAATCACCACTGAAATATGTTTGAAATTATTGATGATCAAAGTTGGGTTTCTCTTTCCAGCACATTCACACAACCATCTCGAGTGCATGAAAAGTGAACAGCACACCATTTTACAAGACTTTTTCAGAACAATGGGGTTCAGCGAAGCATGATATTGGTGAGGTGAGAGAGATATCATTAGAATGGTAATGAGTTGCACTTTACAGTGATATAAAATTTCATAATCCCCATTGGAATATTTTTGAAATCATTGTTGATCAAAGTTGGGTTTCCTTTTTTCTGGGTCACCCTGTATTCATAATTTTATCCAGTGTCATTATAAATTAAGAGACAAGACTTTGCACTAGAGAGCTACTGCATCCACTGCACCATATACATATAAGAAGCAATAAGCTCACAATGCCTATCAAGTCAATCTTAATTTTCACCGTCAACCGAAGAAAAAGTTGCTTCATATTATATTCCTCATTAAGGGCGGTGATGTCACGACTGGGGGCTGGTGGGACAGAAATCCCAGAAAGGGAATTGATAATATACTCAAGCGGAATAAAGCGTCCCAAAGATATATTTGTATATCCAAAATTCGAATATAATGACCTACTTTCAAATTATGCAGAAACTTATACAATTTAAAAAATAAAGCATTTTAACAATAAAATATATTCCATGAATACATATATAGCGACTTGAGGTAAGAGCGTTTCATTTAATCATTGTTTTGTGTTTTGTTTGCGAAATTGTGCCCTATAATATCATTTAGCATTGTATTGACGTAAATTTTGCTTCTTTACTAGCTTCATTAGCTGATCACTTGAAACAAAAAATGTTAAGGTCTTTAAAAATCGACGGGGGGGGGGGGGGGGGACGATCCCAGAAAAAAAATTGAGGGGGGGGACACATCCCCCGTCCCCCTGTATCGCTGCCAATGCTCTCATGGCTTCCAAATTAGATATACCTCTTTCAAGGTATAGCACATGGTCAGGGAGCTAAGGGCATGCTTTTAAGGCCAGGGCGTGCGCACAAAATGATAATCAAGATTACTAATAAAGTTTTTGCCCACTGCTCGAGTGTCCCAAGAATTGAAAGGCTGGTCTGTCACCAGACATTGGTGGTCTGTCTAGTATTATCGATAAAAGAATGGTGTCCACTCCCTTTATTTGTTTTATCTATTTTCTTTTCTTTACAGACAAGGGAAACGAGAAATTGATGTAGTCAAGTGGGTAATTAACAGGAAAAAATGATGTAAAGGCTTCCTTCGACTAATATAATTTTAATAGAGCTGATTGGGAATTCCAAAAGGCATTGATCAATCAATGCCTACTTGAGCTCGATGATGATGATGATGAGGATGATGATGATGATGATGATATGTGCATTTCTATGCTTCAACGAGGCCGGGTGTGGCTGGGGATGTGCACTATTTTTAGCTGGGTGCCCGTGCACCCCCCCCCCCCCCCCCCCCCCCCTCCCCGCGCGGAGGCACAGAGTACCGCCCCATCCAAGCCAAAACACAAAAACACACCCCCAAAACAGGTAATACCTACCTAAGTGACCTACCACCGTCTGCGGAGTCCGGGGGGGGGGAAAGGAGCTGGGAACTTCATACGTTTAATCAAAGATTTATAGTGTTGTAGAATAGACGTTTCCAACTGTTATATTTTTAAAAAAACTCGGGTCCCTAGGAAATACACAAAGTATAGTCTTACAGGGGCCGTGAGGGGCTGAGCCCGAAAGTTGGGGGCTGAACAGGCTAAAAATCAACAAATGTATGGTCATTTTTGCGTTTTTTGTACACGTTGGCTGAAAAAGTGGGGCTGCAGTCCCCCCCCCCCCCCCCCGGCTCCACGGCCCTGCGTTAGATACGGGACATTATTCCTTCTAAGGCGCAAGAGGGTCAAATTGACTTTCGCACCAAATTTTACACACAACTAGCCTGAATTATAAAATAAGGCATAAAGTATTTTTGATTGGGGTTTAAATCACGTAATAAAAATACACTCGTAAAATGTAAGACCACCCGCCACCTTCGTTTGGTCCAAGTTGGTATGGCCTGCTCTCCTGATGAATTGGTTTTCAGGAGCCATTTCATACGAACTGATGAACAAACGTTCAGATTAAAATGGGTAGCGTTGGAAATATGGATTGCCTTCGTTTCTGAGATGGGTTTAGAAATCTATTAGCATTTGTGACGTACAATTTGGTAATAAGGTTCCTTTTAAATGCAAGAGATTTGTTTCTATGAAGCTCAAAATTTAGCCGCGCTTACGCGCTCCTGCATTATCTTAGTTTAAGCATTTGCAAGAAGTAACAACGGGAAGAAAAAAAAAACCCTACCTGTTAATTCAAATATATACAACTCTTTGCGTGCAGCTTATTATATTTTAGGCATTACAAGTAACCAACCCCTTTCCTATTCGTTTAGGATACCTCCCTCTATATCTTTACGATGTAATAATTGCTTCTGTTACAAGAGCTCAAAATTTGCCTGTAATTCCTGCTAAATATCGGACGGCTAGTCGGACAAGGAAAGATTTTCCAATTAGAGCAAACAATATTAATTGGTAGCCTCATTTATTTTCCCTGTTATCAAGGCGAGCACAAAATATGTAGTTTTCCCTGTTTTCTCTCTTTCTCTCTCTCTCTCTCTCTCTCTCTTTTCATAAGCGCCTTGAGCATTTTATTTAAATGGAAAATGGCGCTATAAAAATCCCATGTATTATTATTATTATTATTATTATTATTGTTATTATTATAACTCGGAAAATGTATTCTCGTATTTTTTTTAAATTTATATAGATAGAGATTGTGTTATGTGTCAAGCGTTGGTAAACGATGATATCACTGCTTCATTTTGTTTTATCGTTATTACTTTTATTTCATGCAGTTGGGCAGTGGGCAGCAAAACTATTTGTAAAGAAAACAAAATTTTTTTTAATCTGTTATTTTTAGTGGGCTGTGAGTGGATGGTAAAACCATTCTTAACAAAAGAAAGGTACGATTTTACGTAAACTTGTTTGTTAAATTATTACATTTCATGATGTTTCTTTATTTTGAATTATTAATGCCTTTATAGTGTCCAAAATTTGATATTTAAGATAATAGTTTGAAAAATTATCAAGATGTGTATGGCGCCATCTGTTGTTGAACTGTCATAGTATATCTGATTTAAAGACACATTTTGGGTAGATTTTTACATTTAAATGATAGAATAGCCACCTGAATTGTATGTGATGTTTGTTCCTTATTTATTCCATTATATAATACCATTTCAACCCATTATTCTGACATTCTACAATGTAGTACAAAAGAGAGAGAAAAACGTCCACATTTGTCTGGATTTTATATTTTCACCCTTTATTTTTACCATTCTTTTGCAAATTGGGACCCCTAAACAGGAAGGGGGTTAAATAATAATTATGGTATATTACTTAGTATGAATTTCTCTCTCATCTTTGACAACTTTGCGCAAAAATTGGTGAAAACAATTTGAATTAGGGAGGAAGACACTTATTTTACCTATTGGGCCAATATAGCGCCCCCAAACGACTCCCCAGGAAATGAAGGAGGGGTCTGAAAATTTGACCCCCGACGGTTTTTGCTTAGTATGACCCTATAGAAGCTAAAACAATCAAAAAATCAATTTTGGCAATCATATTGCACGGGATGACATAACAAACCGCACTATTTTCCTTCACATCTTATTTAAGCTGATCATTGCGTACTTCAGACCTTGTGTCTTTTAAAGTAGATCTCTTTTTTTTTTTTAATGTAATTAATGTAGCCTTAATGATGTTCAATGATGTTCATACAAATTTATCTTTAAATCTAACTTTTAGTATAAAAATTATAGTCTCTACTCTCTAGTCTATAAAAGAAAACAAAATGATTAAGGCGGCTTTTATTGCTCTATGTCAAATGTACTTAAAAAACACAAGGTCTGAACTATATGCATTGATCAACCACCTGGAATTTCTTTCATTATCACTTGCCAGTTGCCACGAGTGACCAACTAAGTTCAGACATTTAGAAAATTACTTTGAATAACAGAAGGAGCCATGAGTTCCAGTTAAAGTTTAGCGAGTGATACATATTACCGACCGGCCTTATATTACCGAATATGCATGTTTATGCACCTAAAATTGATTCCTACTCCAGCATTCTTCCACAGGGATTTTCAAAAGGGAAATGAAAGAAAAGGTACAAAAAATACTTTAGTAATACTGTTGTCTCTTCAAAAAGAGCAAAATCGACATATCAGTGAATTGCTGATTTGGTAATTGTTCAACTTTTTCAAATACAAAAATCAACGTTCTGTGGTACCGTGGTACAATACTATTTTCAGAAGACCAAAGCACTGGGTGCGTGAAGAGCGGTGCGATCAGGTGCTATCACTCAGAAAAACAACAACCTGTCTTTCAAAAATTGTTACAACTTTATTTTTCAGTAGGAATTTGAGTAGGGTCTATTCATTGTGGAAATTTCATCAATATTTGTTTAATGTGTTAATTGGTACTACATTGTAGGCCTAGGCCTATGACTTAATTGATGAAAAGTGTTTGGTAATACAATTCATCTCCATTGTTGCCTCTTTCTTTTTTGGAGTTTTCCAGAGCTAAATCTCGAACTTCTAAGAGTAAGTGTACTGTATCGATGACACAGAAATAGTCTATCATTACGGATAAATGGTGCTATGCAAAGTCTCAACTGACATAATTACTCCATAATTTATGCACGACGCTTGAATGATCACGTTAGCATATGAAATACATTACCATTGTGCCTCCAATGAACAATACTAAAAATAGTCACGATAAAATTTAGATTCATCATTTATTTTTTTGGTAAGTCCTCATACGTTTTCAACTGTCGGGCGGAGTCCAACAGTGTGGATTCGTTGAAGTTTCTTTTTATATTTCTCTTCTTTATTCTAAAAAGTATTGAAAGAGTGGCTTCGCCGGCGCACCTTTTGTGAAGTCGAATCTTGCAGTTTTTCTTGTGAAATGGGTTCACTTTATGATCGCCAGCGGCAGGACAAAGTTAAAAGCGGTCTTTATCGGGAACAGCTAGAAAATCTAACTGTTACAGCTGAATCGCGTTGTTCAGTTCTTACGGTCAACGCACTTCAGTCATCGCAACCAGGAGGCGGAGCTCGACGCGATAGCTAATCAGAGCGCCCAACAATCAAAATGCATTGTCCTCTGGCTCTGACTGTACGAACGAAGTTGTAGGCATTTCGATGTGTGACACTGACAGAACCCTACAGTATTTTGTATTAGTCGGACTTATCAGAAACAGACAGACTACGATTCGTATATACGCTTACCTTAACTTCGCATTACTTTCCCAGACTTCTCCTTTATCTGTTCCTCACTCTTCAAAGAAATCTTTTTCGACAAAATTCGTTGTCATTATGAATTATTAGGAATTATTTTGTTCAATAAAATCACAGCAAGTTTTCTTCTGTGACACTGTTGAGATAGTGTCTCCAAATGGTCAAATCGAAAATGAAAGAAACACAAAATACAAAAAGTTCCGCAAATGGACTATGGGCCATGATAACTTTTCAGGTATACCCGGTTGTTGTATGTCCGGACGGGTTGTTTGTCCGGATAAACTCACAAAGACGGCAATTTTAGGAGCTTTGTGATCAATATTTCATTAATTGATTGAAAATAATATTAGACAATATAACAAAGCACAAATATTCACAAATATTTTTGCTATTCACTGCACAAATTTTGAAAAAATCGAGAGCAAAAGATGATGTTTTTATCTGCTTAAGTGTCCGGACAACGGACCCCCCATCCTATGTTTTAGTTATTCCTGATAGTTAGACTATTGGAAGGATAATTTATTCCCCTTTTTATTATTCCCCTTTTTATTAATATCCTATTTATAATGATTGTGTCATGCTTCAATGCACAGACTGTCAAAATATGGAGAAAAATAAAACGTCAAATGTTGCAAAATGCAGTTTTATTGATCAAATTGAATTCCAAAACTCAATTTAGGCCCTGATAACTTATTAGGTATTTTGTCATTTTTATTGAATTTTTATTACCATTGCCAAGTTCATTTGTTCTTTTTTTCAATGATACCTTAATTGCAACAACAGTATTGTTCGTGTATGCACAGAACACCTGAATGATAAGACAAGTCAGAAGTCAAATGTTGCAAATTGAATGCCTATTGTGACTGTTATTGTCTATTGCGAGTTACTCAATTTGAGCAATAACAATGCATTTCGAAACTCTTTACTTTTTAATTCGCATTATGTTTGTGAATTATGTGCATTCAAGCATGATCTTACCATTGCAAATAGGGTATCAATAAAAGGAAGAATAAATGAACTTTTCCCTGTTTCAATGCTACAAAAATTGATAATGATTAAAACCCATATTAAAATGTATCCAGGTTCAAAGTTCTGTTACAGAACATTGAAACTGGACATTATCTTTTACTTTGCCTTGCATTCAGTTGGTATTCAGGGGTTCTGTGGACCCAGGCATGACATCACCATGGCAAATTAGGTATCAATAAAAAGAGGAATAAATGAACTGGACAATGGTATAAAATTCAATAAAAAATTATATAATACCTCAAAAGTTATCAGGGTTTAAATTGGCGTTGCGGAACTTCAATGTGAT
Organism: Paracentrotus lividus; assembly: GCA_940671915.1. Classification (NCBI taxonomy): domain Eukaryota; kingdom Metazoa; phylum Echinodermata; class Echinoidea; order Camarodonta; family Echinidae; genus Paracentrotus; species Paracentrotus lividus. The sequence continues at coordinate 31,673,786 of CALNVZ010003431.1, read as the reverse complement.
CAATAAAAGTGCATTTTACAACATTTTGCTTTTTTACTTTTCTCCATATTCCGATAATCTGTGCATTGAAGCATGAAACAATCATTACAAATATGATATCAATAAAAGGGGAATAAATTATCTTTCCAATATGGTATGAATATCAGGAATAACTAAACCGTATATAAAAAGTTATCATGGCCCGAAATCCATTTGTGAAACTTTTTGGGAGGGGTTTAATAAAATTAAAATTTAAAAAAAGTTCAAAGTGATTTATATTAGGTCAAATTCTTATTCCAAGGGGCGCTAAAATTACCTCAAGGGCGGTGGCCAAATTGACCTTAAGGGGAGCCAAATTTAACCCCTCCCACCCCCCCCCCCCGCTTATTGCTCGACATGGAAAAAAAATGCTCGCCCAGTGTGAGGGGGAAAAAAAATTGGGTTTCCATTGCAGGGGCCGCGGAGCGTTTTTGAAAGTGGAGGGTCTGAGCCGAAAGTGGAGGGGGGGGGTTATAGGCTAAAAATCTCAAATGTATGGTCATGTTTGCGTTTTTGTACACAGTAACGGTGGCTGAACCCCCCGCCCCCCCCCCCGGCCCCCCTCCCCCCGGCTCCGCCGGCCCCTTCATTTGGACGCAAAGTTCACGTTGCCCCCCCCCCCCCCCGAACAAAATTCTGGATACGCGCGCTCCCCATTATCATTGCCTCCCCCACATTATCATTTCTCTCCCCCACATTGTCATTTCTCTCCTCCTCATTATCATTTTCTCTCCCCCACATTGTCATTTCTCTTCCCTCCTCATTATCATTTCTCTCCCCACAATTGTCATTTCTCTTCCCCTCTAATTATCATTTCTCTCCCCTCGATATTATCATTTCTCAACGTTCTCATTTCTCTTCCCTCCTCATTATCATTTCTCTCCCCCACATTGTCATTTCTCTTCCCCTCTAATTATCATTTCTCTCCCCTCGATCATTATCATTTTCTCACGTTCTCATTTCTCTCCCCTCCTCATTATCATTTCTTTCCGACGGTGTCCCATGATCATCCCTATCATCAATATCTCCCCCCCCAACCTCTTCGTAATTTCTCCTACATCCTTCCCTCCTCGTTATTAAATTAATCCTTTCTCCCACGATCATTTTCTCTCGCCCTGCATTATCATTTCTCTCGTCCTCATCATCATTCCTCTCCCCTTCTCAATTCTCTCCCCCCCCCCACCCTCATTATCGATTATTTCCCCCTCTTCATTATCATTTCTCTCTCTCTCTCTCATCTCTCTCTCTTCTCTCTCATTATCATTTCTCTCCATCGTCATCAATTTCTTCTTCCCTCCTCATTATCATTTCTCTCCCTCTCCTACATTTGTGTCTCTCCCATCCTCATTATCATTTCTCTCACCTTCCTCATTAAGATTTCCTTTCCCCTCCTCATTATCATTTCTCTCCTCCTCCTCATTATCATTTCTCCACCCCTCCTCATTTCAATTTCCCCCTACTCATTATCATTTCTCTCCCCTCCTCATATTATTTCTCTCACCCCTCCTCATTATCATTTCTCTCCCCTCCTCATTATCATTTCCCCCCTCCTCATTATCATTTCTCCCCCCCCCTCCTCATTAATGCATTTCTCTCCCCTCCTCATTAATTATTTCTCACCCCTCCTCATTATCATTTCTCTCCCCTCCTCATTATCATTTCTTTCCTCTCTTCATTATCATTTTCTCCCCTTCCTCTTCACCATTTCTCTCCCATGTCTCCCCCTCCTTGTCATACTTTTATCATTTCTTTCCCCTCCTTATAACAATTTTCTCCCCTCATTATTATATTTCTTCCACTCTTCATTTTAATTTCTCTCTGAAGTACTCATATCATTTCTCTGCTCTCGTTATCAT
>CALNVZ010003431.1:31624755-31646123 GCA_940671915.1 Paracentrotus lividus | reverse complement strand
AGAGAGATAACCACTTTGGATAATGATCGATTAGCCTCATTCGCCACATGGTCTAAATTCCAGTTCCGTTTGAAACCAGTTTGTCTAAATTACCTTTGGTCTTAGATATCACTTTGCCTTTTTACCATTTTGTCTTATCTATTTGGTCTAATGCCCATTTCTAAATTTCCAATTGGTCCTATTACCTATGTGGTCGATTCCTGTAACTGACTTTGTAATAATACCAAATATTCATTTGGAGTTAGACGAAGAGGCAATTAGACATTTGGCTATAGAAAATTGGCAATTAAACCAAGTGTGGTCCATTAGACCAAGTAATATGTGTGTTAGTACTGTTAGTCCATGTATTAGCCGATCTTTGCTTGGTAGAGACCAAGTGGATATAGACCTGGTAAGTACTGGGATCAGAGGTGCTATGAGGGGAGAGATTTAAAATGATCATGAAGAAGAGGATAGAAATGATCATTGACGGAATGAAAGAAATAGAATTGCTAGATAATGAGACTGAGATAGGTGAGGAAGGAAGAAAAACGAAAATGAGAGGGGGGAAGAAATGATGGGGGAGAGAAATTATAATGAGCAGGCCAATGGGGAGAGAAGTGATATGGGGGAGGGGGCGGTGGAGTATAGGCCCTAACAGTATACATTTAGGCCGGGCGATTGAAATTTTGAAGAGAAGATCGAGAGAGGTAGAAGGCAAACTTGAGTGTGTAGTTATAGGCTATAGCCGAACCAACAAAAGGTTTTAGAAATTAATTAATTTTTCTAGACTTGGAAAAAAAAAAGTTTTCAGAACCACGTTTTTTTTTTTCCCTCCCCTTTTTCTTTTTCTTTCATTAATCGATTTGAACTGTTTGGAGACACTATAGCTAACTTAGATCGCCTGTGGAAAAAAAAAAAAAACAGCAACGTGTGTTTTGAACACTTTCACCTCCTAATATTTCATAATAACAAATGAATATTGGTGTGAAAAGATTTTTGTGAGACACATGTACTATTATGAATTAGGCACAGATAAAAGAGAATCGATTAGATATCGTCCTTATGAGTAATGTGGAAAGGTAAGTGTGTTAAAATCGTGGCCAGTCCCGACTAATGCAAAGTAATGTAGGGTTTTCTGTCGGTCGATAATGACGATTATGATTGATGCCACGATGTTTGCATAACTTAGACGTAACTTGATGGTGATGATGATGCTGTATTGTGGCGACTGTTTGTGATGATGATGATCGATTTTGATGATGATGATGATAATGGTGGTGATGATGATGTGATGATGATGGGTGTCGTCCGCAATAAAATGCGACGTCATGAATTTGTCAATGATGATGGTGATTTGGTATCGAAAAATGTGTGTGTCAGTGGTGAATGATAATGTTGATAATTGGGGCGGTGATGATGGTCATTATTACATTTGTGAATGGTGATGATAATGATTGATGAGATGTCTTAATGAATGATAATAATGTGATGATCATTAAATTTTGCAAGTTTAATGTAATACGTCATATTTTTCCGAAAGAAGGACAAGGGCGTCTGACTCCCTTTAATAATAAATATTGCAGCAAGTTATTTTATCCCTTTGATCCAGTAATTAACAAAAGCTCTGATATTCAAATTTCCTTTTCTTATAGCATACTTGCCAACTGGTCCCCTATTTAGTAGGGACAGTCCCTATTTTTTTGGGGAAAAGAAGGAGCAATTATCACCATTTAAACCCTTTGGTCCCTAATTTTTTTTTGAAAATCTGTGCAACAGTAATCTAATAGGAATACAGAAATGTCCTATTTTTAAATTTTGTCATTCCACTTTGTCCCTATATTAGGATTCACAAATGTTGGCAGGTATGTTTATAAGTATTATATTCTATAAAAGCCTTATTAAATGGCCCCATTATTTTTTCAAATTAAAATAAAGTGAATGAAATTTTGTAGGCTACAATTAAATTAATATTGCTGAGCTGTTTGAGGTCCATCAAATAATGAGATTAGTCTTAACAACAGCCATGCTTTGGAAACGAAATAAGGGCCTATCTTTTTGTCATGAATATGGTCCTTAAAAGAATAAAAAGTCTAAGATATGTAGTTAGGACGTTTATGCTCCAAAAATTAAGATTTTTTATTTATTTATTTATTTTTTTTGAGGGGGACTAATTTAAATTTTGATTCCAATTTTAACATCATCAAAAAATAAGACCCAGCAGTATGTGGTAAGTCGCAGAAAAGGACTTTGACTGTGGAGAGAAAAGCAAGAGGAAAGTGATAGGTGAGGGGGTAGAAAAGGAGAGGGAGGCAGAGAGTCCGAAACCAAGAGAAGGGACATTCTTTCCTTGATGGAGTCCTAAAAAAGATTGGTAAACCGAGATTAAAAGTGAGATGGCCAAGGAACGGCTTAGTAGAAGCTAATCTAACCTTAAGGAGAATGAAAACCTTAAGAATTGTTTGAATTGTACAAAACATAAAATCAATAGAAACTGACCCCAGATACAAAATTTGAGAAATTTGTGAAGGATCTGAAGATGTTTGAATGGTCACACATGTACAACTTTCCATTACTTTTGTAGCATATATTTGTCTGTTTTCAATCTTTCTGATATTCCTTTATTTCAATTTATGGAGGACATGTAATTACGGGTTTCATAAATTATGAATCATGGACACAGATATGTTGTGTTTTTTTTTTGTTTTGTCCACCTGGCCCAAAAGGGAGAGTTGTTCTTTGTGACAGAGTTAAAACAGAACACAAATTCAAATGCTTCAGACTATCATATCCGTTATTAAATTTTTTCTTAAACCTAAAACTGTTTTTTTTTTCATGGGATTCACTATCCTAGGGTTCGCATTCTCCTCTAGCCCTTTTAGCAACCTAAACTGCCGCGGACGCGCCGCTCAAGCTTACTCCATTTTTTGGCACTTCATGTTCATGTATTATCCAGAATACCTGGTTAAGAAATGCCCATACAATGTGTGGGCCGTTGCTACGCAGTATGTTGATGCCGGAATTCAGTACAAAAAAAAAAAGGAGAAAAATCAAAAGAATTCCCCATTGAAACGTACTGTTACATACACCATTTTACTTTCCATCAGGGAGTAAACTACACTTTTCACGCAGTCTCTATAAAAGTGCTCTAGGAAAATATCTTAACGTACATAGCCTGATTTGTATATATGTGACCTCTGAACATTGTTGTTCTTCCCTCATGTTTATCTTTGACAGGAGACACACAACCTTGAGCTAATCGTTGAATTGGAATCACTTTTGAGGATTAATGGCGTCTAACAACAAGGAATCTTCTGAGATCCAACATCTACAAGTGACTTAGTGAACTTTAATTTCCTAAGGGAAAAAGTAAAAAAGCAGTGCTGAAGCTGTATGCAGAGAAAGGTCTCCTAGATATCCCAGAACAAGGATGGTAGAACCTCCATGATGATTGGCATGCTTGAAGGGTCTGAAGAAAGCTGTCAAGTTTTTATTAGCAATGGAGCAAACCCTAATTCCAAGTGCCCTCAAGGAGGTAAATACTCCAATGCATTATGCATGCACTGTGGGGGAAACAAACTTGCTACGCATCATATCGAAAGATGCATCCAAGATTGCTATCAATCAAACCTTCTTTAAAAGTCTGGTGCGACAAGTTTGATGAGGAAAACTAGATGGAATGGACCTCCGCCATGGTTAAGCTGCGCTGTTCAAGGTTGACATATATTGTCGATTATTTCTTGGAGGACGATGATTTCGAATTTCTTTGGAGATGAAGATCAGGGTAAGCGAAATACTGGGAGTGGTCACTGGCTCTAATATGTGATGCGGAAAGGGCTTAATATCTTAGAATGAATTGTTCAAACTATTTTTCACCGAGCAATAACGCTTTCACAAGAATGCAGCACTTCCAAAAGCACAATTGGGAACATCAGATCTTTGTTTGACTGTTTCACGAAGCTCTCCCTGAAGGGAATGCCACACAGCAAGAGGAGGAAATCAAGTCGGTTGCGAGATCTTATCTTGGTTTGAAAACTCATGCATTTTTAGTAGGAGACAGAGTATTTTCCAATGATCTGAAGAAAAAGCATCTCCTAACCCAGCCCTTGGATCCTTTGCTTGTGACTTGATATGTGATCTAAAGTTTAAAGAAGCTTCATCAAATTATTGTCCCTGTGGCAATTGGCGTTTGAACTTCGAGGTGAAATTACGCTTTTTTGGGGTCGGTAGTAATTTAGCACAGCTATTGCAATAAATTTTTATATTTAAAATTGAAGGACGAAGAACTAAGTCATCAATACCATCAATCTGTGAGGGAATGTTTTGTGTGAATAATGAATCTGTTTTGAACCTTGTACATAGACAATCTTTCAGATAACGCTAATTACATAATTGGCTAATGTTTGGTGGCAGTACTATTCGGTGGAGGCGTTTATTACCATCAGTCATTGACGTCTTAATTATCTACATTGCAACAATAGAGACGTCAGTAAGAGTGATCAGGGGTAGAATTCGTAAAGAAAACCCTGACAAATTTAAAAAAGCTGTGTTTCAGTGACATCCAAGATTATGGAATCTCCTGGCCAATCAATGTGTAGACTGTAATGAACTTCTTGAAACGTATGTACTCAACGGCCCTCTTCGTAGGGTAAAGTTTGTAAGCTACACAAGACTTTTATTTGATAGTGCTACTTATAAGATTACTTTGGACACACTACTGCATTTGTTCTTACAGTGCAATCTAGTCCTAGACACCTTAGAACAATCTCGAAGATTTGCCTGGGCCTTGTGTTCGCAATGGAGTGTGAAATAGATGCCGATGAATTCCAGAGGCGATACTGCCAGAGACATATTGGGTAGAAAATGAGAGGTATGACCAAGAGAGATATCCACGACTCCTTGCTTTGGTTAGTCACCCGACCACAGCACGGACCGCTGGAGGAATTAGCCATTAGCGAAATCTCTTTGCAGAATGACATCAGCTACGTAGGTGAGGTTTCCTACCTGTTTGTATGGAATGATAAGAGAGTGGACTGAATTACTCCCTTGATTTACAAAGAGCTACTGATGAAGTGAGTAGTGACGAGGAGTAGAAAGGATAATGTTGATTTTACAAACATTCTGGAATATGCTTGTTTTCCTACTAATGGTGAAATTTTGTGCAATTTTAACACCAATCATGTTGCTACATACACCACCATTATAATGAGGTGCCAACGACCAAGAACAACTGCCTCGGTATAATGAAAGTTTGGTTTGAACCCAATGCTCGTTCATTACGGAAATTGAACAGTAAGCTAGGTTTTCTTGGGAAAAAAAAACTAGAAACTCAAAATTAGATCAAGTTTTGAAAATAGTATTTCCAGATTTTAATGTTTTAAAGACTGAAGTGACTAAGACTAAGTAACTGGATAATTGGTTCACCAGCCTTTTTGTTTTTATTTGTTGTCCAGTTGTTTGTTACTAACTGCTAAAATCTGTCTCCTTGATCTTATCTCACTTTACTTTGATTGGTTGTGGTGGCTCATTGAATGCGCAACATTATTGTTTATGGATTGTTTCACATTTATTATGTAGAATTCTGAAACATAGATTCTCCATCCAGTGTTTAGAAGTAAAGTTTTGTCTTAACATGTTTTCCACTCATCTTCATGGCACATCAATACTCTAAAATATGTTTATGTACCTAACATTTGCTACAGGGACAGTTGCTCTGTAACTCCTTTCTTCTCTCTTATGATATGGTGTTTTAGTGTTGAAGCCATTTAATGTTTGGTTTAAGAGGTAGGGAAATGTTTAAGATAAGAAGAAGAAGAAGATGACAGATATTTTATTAGTGGGGTGTAACATCAAAGACTTAACGATTGGATAAAAAGTTACGATTGATATTTTGTTGGTCAGCCTCATTTTGGAAACCAGGTACAGTGATGGATTAAGATTTTGAATGATGATTAAGAGTAAGGGGTTAGTGCTAAGAATTAGGATTAAAGATCATCAATTGGAGCACCCTGTCCATGATGAGGCTAACAAGAAAAATCATCGTAACTTTTTAATCAAATCGTAAGTCTTTTGTGTTACACACCCCATAGGTCTTTGTAAACATAGTTTACATTTACAGTTTACCATTTACTCCAAGGGCTGAAGTTAGTCCAATTGGAAATTTAAGGCAGGTGGTCAGATGAATGAATTGAAAATAGGGGGGGGGGGGCCAGCCTTGATAAGGGACTTGTACCCGGCAATACTTTAATGATTTTAACATCAAATGAGTTGTTTTTCAAGTTGATAGGAGGGCGTGTGCCTCTCTTGCAGTGTTAGGGAATAAATGGTAGAACCTCCAGGTTGAACTTGTCTTTTTAATGGGAATTTTACTAGTACATTTCATAAAGCAAAGAAAGGGTTTTGTTTGCTTTGGTTTTTGGTTTTCATTTTTTGTTTTGTTTTTTGTTTTTTTTTAACTTTTAACCCGATTATTTCAAGGAAAAGTCTCAGGTTGTCTTTTTGGTAGAACAAATTGATTGTTTCTAAATGCATATCGGGAGAAAAAAAATACCATTTCTAGAGGGGCCATATTATCAAAGCTCTCCTATTTTTGTGATTTTATTTGTATCATAAAATGACACAACAACTTGGTGGGCACAATGAAAAGAAAGACAAACTGATTGATCATTTTATACAACTGTTCAACTGGTTTCTTTCAAGCACGCTGAAGATCAGCTTATTCTATACTGGACTCTCTCAAGAATTAAAATGTGTGCCCAATAAAGTTTGTCAAAAAGATTAATCATAATTTGAAACATTTCTCAATGTTTATTTTTGTTATTTTCTTAGCGACATATTTTAGCTTGAAAGAATATCATCCTCTCTTGTTATAAATGAGGACATTTCCATTGCCCCAATTCATCATAGTCATTTGTGGTCAGTGTGAAGTGCACTATTATTGCAGGATTAGACTGATACTCCTGTTATTAATGAAGGACATTTTCCATTGCCCCAATTCAATAGTCCATTTTTGTGGTCGGTGTGGAAGTGCACCGTTATTGCAGGATTAGACTGTATTAGGCTTCATGAAAGAGAGAGAGAGTGGGCGAATGATAATAAGGAGGGGGAGAAATGATGAAGGAGGGAAAGAGAAATGATGACGAATGGAAGAGAAATGATAATGAGAGAGAGAGAGTATGAATAATGAGGGGGGAAATATAATGATAAATGAGGATTAGGGCCTCCACGGCCCTTAGGGTTAAATCTTAAAAAAAGATCGTCGCAGGGAAACGTCTTCGCGAGGGAAAAAAGTTCTGCTTCCAGTGTCTGCGAAGTGAGACATACAGTGTAAGTATCTGAGAAAGATGTACTTTTAAAAATTGTAACTCCGGCCGAGTTTAATTTGTGAGCTCATATCTTATTGGGACATTTCAAAAAATACAATGTATGCATAATATAACAATTTACAATTTTTTTGAGGCTGTGGTGATATTACTTTTTTTTTGTACTGATTGAAAATGAAACGGGAATGGGCTATGTTTGTGAGGGGAAATATAAAAGACAATGGAAAAGGGTGATTGGAAAATGAGGAGAAAGACATAGAGGAACAGAGAGAGATAGAGAATTTGATATAGAGGACAGAGAGAGTAGGAGAATTGTTTAGAGGAACATAGGAGAGATAATAAATTGATTTAGAGGACAGGAGAGAATAGAGAATTTTGTTATTAAGAGGACAGAGAGAGAGATAGAGAATTTTTTATAGAGGACAGAGAGAGAGATAGAAAAAAAAGAATTTTGTTTATGAGAGGACAGAGAGAGATAGAGAATTTGTTATAGAGGACAGAGAGAGATAGAGAATTTTGTTTATGAGGACAGAGAGAGGAGAGAGAGAGAAAGGGTCGAAATGAATAGTGGAGAGGCAGATCTGGAGAGGGAAGAATGGTTGATTCAGAAATAAAAGAGAGAGAAAGGGATCAGAAATAGAGGGAGAGAGAAAGAGATTGCATATCTTTAGGAGGAGAAAGAACAAAGGGATCAGAAAAAAAAAAGAAAGTGATCAAAAATAGAGAGAGAGAGAGAGAGAGAGGGGGGGGGGGGTAAAGGGATCAGAAATAGAAAAGAGAGAGAAAAGTGACCAGAAAAGAAATAAAGGGATAAGAATAGAGGAGACAGACTAGAAAGAGATCCAATATAGAGAAGAGAGAGTGTGATTAAAATGAATTAGGGGAGAGATGAAAACTTGGGATCGGGATAGAGGAAGAGAGAAAGAAATTGATCAGAGAGAGTAGAGAGTGATCAGAAAATTATAGAGGAGAAGAAGGAAAGTGATTAGAAAATAATGAGAGGGATAAAAATGTCAGCGGGGCATTTCATCAAGGAAGGACTTGTCGACGTTTTATTTCCGAACAACTCGCTCTCGGCCATCAGTTGCAAGCATGATTCAGTAGCTTTGTAACAGTTTGTCGAATAAAACGTCCCGACAAGTCTTTGATGAAAATGCCCGCCGCAGAAATAGAGTGCATACTTTAAAACTGAAGTGCTGTTTTAGCTCTTCAGAGGCTGTTTTGTTCAGACAATAGATGTAAGCATGTATTGTTCAGATCATCTTCAATCTCAAGAGGGATTTGCTTATTAACGTCTAATCTATTTTTTAACTATAAATGTAGGTTTTAATCTTTATACTACACAAAAAAAAGAAGAAGAGATTCCACACTTGTACCAATTTTATTTAATAATGATAATAATAAAGGTGGATTCCTCTAGAGCACACATGTCCGTTCGACATGACACCTCATGGCGCTTATACATAATAGAACAACAAATTATTTTACATTGTAAAGGAAGTCAAAATGTTCACATTGTAATGGTGGTGTAGGTAAATAACATTTTATACAGGCTTCTATTACAAAATGTACATGGGCATTTTGGGAAAACCACAACGTAGCTATAACAGATTTTCATAATTTGAGGTTAACAGATTTTTCAAGCTTGAAAGGGGACTAGCCTGCGCTGTTGCAAATAAGATATTATAATCTTTTTTTCCTGCTTGATCTCCTTCCCCTTTACCTTTGGCTGTTTAAAAAAAAGTTGCTCAGGGTGGGGAAAAGCATTGTACTTATTGATTTACCTTCAAAATTTATGTAGAATTAACATAGATGTGAATCCCATATTTGATTTAACATGATGTTCAATCTTTATCCCCCCCCCCTGGCTATGAATGCGAGTTAAGTCCAGCATTAAAAGTTTAATTCTAGGGGTTTTTGTGTTGGAGCAGGTCCTATCTTCCCTGCATTTAATTTTGTTCTTGAGAAAATAGATGGAGAGTTGATTGTAAAATGTGAGGGTAACTATAAATGTAATAAAACTATGTGAAACAAAAATGATCCTAATCGTCTTCTTTATAATGTAATTAGCAGTTTAATACTGCCTAAAATTATAATTTATTTGTCTATTCTTTATTTTTTATATTAAATTGCAGTTCAGCAGTGGGTTCTATATTTTGCTATCAATCTCCACCCAGGGGGATTGCTCTGATTGAAAAATGAAGACAAAGCTTGATAATGAGTAATGATGTCTTCCTGTGCAATTGGTACTATTAACAGACCTTAATATCTAAAATCTGTTCTCTATTGGACCCACAAAAGAATTTACATGAATATAATATAATTTAAAAGGAATATTTTAATGAATGCATACAGTAATAGTTTATCAAAATGTGTACTCTATTTGACCAATTCAATATTTCTGTCATCAGTAATTTTGTTATTGTGTTTGATACACTCTGAAAGAACACAGCCCAACTCTTGCTAATGAAAACTTGAATACAAGAAGAATTGTGTATAATAAAGCGAATATCTACATGTATGGTCTTAGGTCAGTGTCAATCGTTTAATATTCACTTGTCTATTAGCAGTTGCTTCAATTCTCTGATCGGCTAATATATAATGGGCTAAAACCCATATGTTGTCTACTAACAGTTTTGGTCAAACTCCCACTTTGTCTAATAATACTTGGTCTAATCCTTATTGGTAATAATGGCCAATTTCGTCTGAAAGGCCTAATGGTCTAATTACATTTGGGTATAAGCCATAAATCAATATTTGGTCGTATTGCTGGCTTATTAGTGAAAGTGACCATGTAGTTAATAGACATGCAATTAATCAGCATTAGACGAAATGGACAATTAGACCAAATGGGAGTTTGACAGAATTGGTTAATAGGCGGAAGTGACAAGTGAGTATCAAAAGGTAATTAGACGTACAAACTGGTTGTAGACGAAATGGAATTAGGAGGAGTGATGGAAGCATACAAATAATTTGCTGTGTAAGAACATGCAAGTTGTAACACTCTACACATATATATTCTGCGTGGACTTGGGAGTGTTAACTTAGTTATTATAATACGATTGAAGCACAGATGAATACGACATCAAAAGATATATAGTTTCAGTTTGAGTAAATTTAATTGATTGATGAATGAGTATAGAATATACAATATCTATAAGTATGGTGAACGCCTCCATAGGCGGGAGTAGATACCAGATATTAGATTTATATTTATATCAATCTAATCAAATAAACATTCCCCTTAGCAGGTGAGCCCCTTGGTAAGCCTTCAATAGCAGGAGCAAAGAAGCTGGCTGAATATCTCATAGAGGTAGTGAGAATCCGGATCCTTCTTAATATTTTCTCCCTTTCCTTTATAACATTAGGAACCTTAAACATAGTTAAATTATTCATAATGGTTTGTCCATTAAATGGAGATGCGTGAGATAGGGGTGTGGTGGTAGAATGTTAGTCCTGAGATGACATTGGTCAAGCTTCAGAAATATAATGAATATTTATTATACTAAAAGGGAATTATGATATATGTATTAAAGAATGTTATTTGTCTGACCATATATGGTAGGAAAACTACTATGATGCTGGTCACTTTTCTTGAAATCCTTGATGCCTAATGGACAAGAGAATGTTTATGAACCAAACTGGAATGCCCAGTGAACTAACTCTTAGATTTGACATTCACCTCTGTATCTGGGCATGGCAAGGTCTAGTCTTGAAAGAATAGACTCTATTTATAATTATTTTATCTTTTTAGTCTCTTTATATTCTTACACAAGCATAATAAGGTAAATTGCAATTGGGTCTAAACCCACTTATGAACTATGATCATATTAAGCCTCATCCGCACATGGTCTAATTCCAGTTCGTTTGAAACCAGTTTGTCTAATTACCTTTAGGTCTAGATATCACTTTGCCTTTTTACCATTTTGTCTTAATCTCATTTGGTCTAATGCCCATTTTTTCTAATTTCCAATTGGTCTATTACCATATGTGGTCGATTCCTGTAACTGACTTGTAATATACCAAATATTCATTTGGGAGTTAGACGAAGAGGCAATTAGACCATTTGGCTATAGATAAATTGGCAATTAAACCAAGTGGTGGTCATTAGACCAAGTAAATATGTGTTTAGTACTTTAGTCCATGTATTAGCCGATCTTTGCTGGTAGACCAAGTGGATATAAAGACCTGGTAAGTACTTGGGATCAGAGATGCTATGAGGGGGAGAGATTAAATGATCATGAGAAGAGGGATAGAAATGATCATGCCGGAATTGAAAGAAATAGAATTGCTATGATAATGAAGACTTGAGATAGGTGAGGAGGGAAGAAAAACGAAAATGAGGAGGGGGGAAGAAATGATGAGGGGGAGAGAAATTATAATGAGCAGGCCAATGGGGAGAGAAGTGATAATGGGGGAGGGGGCGGTGGAGTATAGGCCCTAACAGTATTAATTTAGGCCGGGCGATTGAAATTTTGAAGAGAAGATCGAGAGAGGTATGAGGCAAACTTGAGTGTGTAGTTATAGGCTAAATAGCCGAACCACAAAAGGTTTTAGAAATTTATTAATTTTTCTAGCCTTGGAAAAAAAAAAAAAGTTTTCAGACCACGTTTTTTTTTCCCCTCTCCCTTTTTCTTTCTTTTCATTATCGATTTGACTGTTTGGAGACACTATCGCTAACTTAGATCGCCTAGCCTGTGGAAAAAAAACAAAAAAACAGCAACGTGTGTTTTGAACACTTTCTACTCCTAATATTTCATAATAACAATGAATATTGTGTGAAAAGATTTTTGTGACGACACATGTACTATTATGAATTAGGCACAGATAAAAGAGAAGTCGATTAGATATCGTCTATGAAAGTAATGCGGAGGTAAGTGTGTTAAAATCGTGTCCAGTCCCACTAAAGGAAAATAATGTAGGGTTTTCTGTCGGTTGATAATGACGATTATGATTGATGCCACGATGTTTGCACAATTTTGACGTTACTTGTTGGTGATGATGATGATGATGATGCTGATTGGTGGTGACTGTTTGTGATGATGATGATCAATTTTGATGATGATGATGATGGTGATATGATGGTGTCGTCGATCATGAATTTGATGATGATGGTGATGATGATGGTAATCGAAAATGTGGTGACTGGTGTCACTTGGTGACACCATGGACCTACTACGTCAGAGGTAGTAGGTCTATGGTGACACATACAGCTGCAAACCAACATCAGTCAGTACTGAAAAATGGCTGTCTGTCGCCCTCTTGGTTGCTGAGGAAACTTCTCAATAATGTAATAATTAAGCGAAACCAGCTTTAAACCACTCATATGTACGAGATCAATATACAGAAGTATTATTGACCTGTATTGAATAAGGTACTTTTCGTTGTAGGAAAAAATGTAGACCCAGATATTAGGTTATAGCTAAGGAAATTTAGACATAGAATGCAATAATTTTGATAAGTGATATATATATTGTTATATAAAAATTCTTTCTTGTAATTAATCTTATGAAAGATAGAAAAATAAAGAGAAACTCACCACTGGTCCTGGTGCGTGTCACGTACGTAGTAAAAGCGCCTCCAATGCGTATACTGTGTGCAGCTATGGCGCTATTTTAAGAGTCATCGCAAATCAACTTCACCCTGAGAAAATCGGCATTTTTTAAAAACAAACTCGGACCACACCGTAATTAGTGCTGTGCAAAACAAAAAAAAATCGGATCATGATCGGATCGGAAATTTGGCAGCATGATCGGATCGGAATCGGATATCGATCGAAAGAATAATACATTTATAAAAGAAAAAAAAAAAACAAGAGCTCATTATGCGCGAAAAGTTCGCACTCGCCAAAAGCAATGCCTAGGGCCCTAGCCTGCGTGCGCTGCACGCATGCAGTCCTTTGAATTGAGGCAAACCACAGTGCGAAGGTGAGATGTAAACAAAACTCTGACGAAAACACAAAACATTTGAAAATAGTTTCACATAAATAATTTTACCTCGATCGATCAAAAGTAATTGAAAAGCCGCGGCTGGCTCCCTAAGTTTTTCTAGTATATACCACGAAAAATGAAATTTCTTACCAGCACTTAAACTCATGCTTTATTCCATCTAAAAATTAAAATTCTGTAGTCAAAATCGTGAAATATGCGCTCAGAATTCCAAGGCACACTTTGCTGACTCGGCGCGAATACAAATTTGCAAGAGAATTAACACAACGATGAAATTGACATGCATGATAACGTTATACCTCCGCACTCGTATTGAGTGCGCAGTACATGTAGCTTTGTATGTCGGTGCAAGAGATAATGTACACACTAGACAAACGCACGTGGTAGGTGCGTGTTTGTGTTGATTTTATGTTTACATGTTCATGTGCGTCTTCAGCGTGCCTGGATGTGACCTACTTTCACGAACTCCAAACTTCAAAGGCGTGTGGGGTTGATTGTTGTTGTGTGAAATATACGATTTTGTGGCTAACCGATAACCTGACAGCATTGGTAAAAGGGACTGAAAAGAATAAAACAAAACAAAAAAGTTTGACTAGAATGTCGACGGGGCGCGGCATGCAGCAGGCTACGAGCGGGTTGTGTGGCTCTGGCGCGATATAAACATTCGATCATATACATCCGATTTTTTCTACGGGGTTAAGATCGAATATCGAACGAGATTTAAGAAAAGGGGGAAAATCGATCGGATCGGGGACTCGATCATCGGATCGGCACAGCACTAACCGTAATTACTTTATGTCGTGTGCGCTGACCCACATGATATAATCGTACTTACTGAATCCATCACTGGGTAGAAAACTGAAAGACTAGTACAATTGTTGACATTCTTCTAGTTGAAGCAAGAACAGTAAAGGGAATTTTCTTGGAAATACATCTATGACGTCTGGTTTGAACTGTCAGTCTTTTTTAGTCCTTATTTTTCTGGTCCTTAATTTTTCTTTTTCCTCTTTCGTATTCTTTCCTTGTCGTTTCCATAGTCATCTTCTTTTTATTGTTGTTGTTCTTTTCGTCTTTTCATTTTATTTATTTATTCTTTTATTATATAATTATTTTTTGCGCCCCCTAAATTGCCGCCCGGGGGCACACGCCCCTTCACCCTCCTCTAACGTTAGATAGTCACTCCTGGCAGAGCGTTGCAGCTCTTCAGAATATCATTATATAATTATATATCATTATATATCAAAAAATACAAAATACAAAATTGATTTAAAAAGGAAAAAAAAAGGGAAGATCATGTAAAGAACGACTTGAGCCTACCCCTATAGCTGTTATATGGTACTCTTCTTGAGGGCCTAAGGCGGATTTTTTTTTTTTTTTTACACCCCCCCCACACACCCCCCCACCCACTTATCAGGCGGCCATATTAAACGTGGAAAAAAATCTGATGTACTTTTTTGATCGCCAGGCGTGATGTCAAAAAAATTTGATGTACCTTTTTGTCCACTTTTGCATAATCCTAGTTAGGGGCCTGCTATGTGCAAAACATTAACATGGTTATTACAAAAAAAATTTAAATATAAATCTCTCAGCTTTGGAGAAAAACTAAGTCAAGCTCAATGAGTTTTTAATGGATCGGTAGTGAGATGGCCTATCACCGGAAGTAATCTTACTCGACTTACTCCACGATTTACCAAGGCCCTGTATTTATATAGGGCCTTGATTACACCGCACAGCGCCCTCATAAGACGTAAGTTATATAAGTGCATTGCAAGCAGTACATTGCATTCGTCGCTACAGAAACCGGAATTTATTTCGGTTCTATCCAACTTTAAACCTTTCTGATGACATGAGGTGGAGACAGACCCCAAAAAGGTTATAGGCAACAAGGAAGGATAATTGGTACGTAAAAATATACATTTGTTGTGAAAAATTTTATAAGAAATGTAGTTATGCACCTATAAACAGTGTATTTGATAGTAGTCCCACGTAGTGGTGCTGCTAGCGTGCTTTAAACCTACCTCAAAATAAATTAAGATAATCTATAGTCCCATGCAATATAATTCTTCTATTAGATATTTTCAATTTTGTTTAGAATTTTTAGACCCTTTTTTGATATGCCACCTTGACTTGGCTGGGCCGGGAGGTGCTCAAGACACTTTTCTGCATTGACTTTCCATTGGTAGTAAACTGCTGCAATAAGGTACTTCCCAGTGCAAGGTCAATTATGAATTGACCATGCATAAGTGTAAGTGCTTGGTGATGGTGATGTTGATAATTGGTGGTGATGATGGTCATTATTACATTGGTGATGGTGATGATAAAGATTGATGATGATGTCTTAATGATGATGATAATGGTGATGATCATTAAATTTGCATGTCTAATGTAATACGTCATATTTTATCCGCAAAGAAAACGTTCAAAGACAAGGGCGTCTGACTCCCTTAAGGCGCGGTCCCACTGGCTTTTTAGGATGATTTGCGAATGAATTGCGGATTGTTTGTTTTGTTTTTGTTTTTTGTTGCGGATGAACGAAATTTGTATACGCAACTCATGCGCAATTAATCCTCCCGCCAGTGGGACCGGGCCTTACATAATAATATTGCAGCAAGTTTTATCCCCTTTGATCCAGTAATTAACAAAAGCTCTCATATTCAATTCCTTTTCTTATAGTATTATATTCTATAAAGCCTTATTAAATGCCCCATTATTTTTTCAAATAAAATTAAAGTGAATGAAATTGTAGGCTACATTAAATTATATTTCTGAGCTGTTTGTGGTCCAACAAATACGAGAGTAGTCTACAACAGCATGCTTTGAAACGAAATAAGGGCCTATCTTTTTGTCATGAATATGGTCTTATAAGAAGAAAAAGTCTTAAGATATGTATCTTAGGTCGTTTATGCTCCAAAAATTAAGATTTTTTATTTTTATTTATTTATTTATTTTTTATTTATTTATTTTATTATTATTATATATATATTTTTCTTTTTTTTTTTTTTTTGCGGGGGGGGGATCTAATTTAACTATTTTAATTTTGATTTCCAATTTTACATCATCAAGACATAACACCACAGTGTGTGGTTAGTCCAGAAAAGGAATGTGAGAGAAAAGCAGAGGAAAGTGATAGGTGAGGAGGGTAGAAAAGGAGAGGGAGGCAGAGAGTGGAACCAAGAGAAGGGACATTCTTTCCTTGATGGAGTCCAAAAAAAGACTAAACCAGATTAAAAAGTGAGATGCAAGGAAGGCTTAGTAGAAGTCCAAATCTACCTTATAAGGAGAATGAAACCTTAGGAATCTGTTGAATTATACACCTCCATTTTTTGCACTTCATGTTCATGTATTATCCAGAATACCTGGTTAAAAATGCCCTTACATGTTGTGCAGTTGCCTACGCAGTACGTGCTGCTGGATTCAGTACCAAAAAAAACCCCCAGAAAAATAAAAGAATTCCCCATTGAAACATACTGTTACATACAGCCATACACTCTCCATCAGGGAGTAAACCGACACTTTTCACGCAGTCTCTATTAAAAGTGCTCTAGGAAAATATCTTACATACATAGCCTGATTGTATAATGTGACCTCTGAACATTGTTGTTTTTCCTTCATGTTTCTCTTTGACAGGAGACACACAACCTTGAGCTATCGTTGATTGGAATCACTTGAGGATTATGGCGTCTAACAACAGGGAATCTTTTGAAGATCCAACATCTACAAGTGACTTGGTGACTTTAATTTCTAAGGGAAAAGTTAAAAAAGCAGTGCTGAAGCTGTATGCAGAGAAAGGTCTCCTAGATATCCCAGACAAGGATGGTAGAACTCCATTGATGATTGCATGCTTGAAGGGTCTGAAGAAAGCTGTCAAGTTTTTATTAGCAAATGGAGCAAACCCTAATTCCAAGTGCCTCAAGGAGGGCAACACTCCAATGCATTATGCATGCACTGTGGAGGGTCTGAATGGGGAAAAAGCAGGCTTTTCAAGCGATTGTAAGGTGTCTTGTGTGATATCCAAGATTGATATCATCGATCGTCTTTTAAGTTTCGGTGCACGAGTTGATCAGGAAAACCTAGATGGATGGACTCCACCATGTATAGCTGCACTGTTCAGGTTGACATATATTGTCGATTATTTCTTGGAGGACGATGATTTCGAAATTCCTTTGGAGATGAAGATCAGGGTAAGCGAAATAGTGGGAGTGTCACTGGCTCTAATATGTGATACGGAAGGGATTTATACATGTAACTTTGATGAACTGTTCAACTATTTTTCACAAGCAATACGCTTTCAAAAAGATGCAGCACTTCCAAAAGCACAATTGGGAACATCAGATCTTGTCGACTGTTTCACGAAGCTCTCCCTGAAGGAATGCCACACAGCAGAGGAAATCGAGTCGGTTACGAGATCTTATCTTGGTTTGACAGCTCATGCATTTTTAGTAGGAGACAGAGTATTTTCCAACGATCTGAAGAAAAAGCATCTCTACGGAGCCCTTGGACCCTTTGCGGGTGACTTGATATGTGATCTAAAGTTTAAAGAAGCTCATCAATTATTGTCCTGTGCAATTGGGTTTGAACTTCGAGGTGAAATACGCTTGGGGTCGGTAGTAGAAAACTTAGCACAGCTGTTGCATAAATTTATATTTGAAATTGAAGACGAAGAACTAAGTCATCAATACCATCAATCTGTGAGGGATGTTTTGTGTGAATATGAATCTGTTCTGAACCTTGTACACATAGACAATCTATCAGATAACGCTAATTGCATATTGCTACTGTTTGGTGGCATATTATTTGGGGAGGCTTACTATAGCTCAGTCGTTGACGTCTTAATGTCTACATTGCAAACAATAGAGACATCGGTACGAGTGATCAGGGGTAGAATTCGTAAAGAAAACCCTGACCAATATCATAAGTTGTGTTCAGTGACATTTCAGATCATGGGTCTCCTGACTCCAGAATTTGTGAAATGTATTTCTAATACCAATAAACATGTACCTACCCGTCCTCTTTGTAGAGTCAAGTTTGTCTTACGTAAGACCTTATTCTTTGACACTGCCTCACATATTGGATGGGGAAGTGATGACTCACTACTCCACTTGGTTGCTTACGGTGCATCTACCCCGAGACACCTAGGACATCTTGAAGATCTTGCCCTGGCCTTTGTTCGCCATGGATGTCCAATAGATGCGATGAATTCCAGAGGCGATACTGCCAGAAACTTTTTGACAGAGCATGCGAGGTATGACCAAAAGAGGTATCCACGACTTCTGACATTGGTTAGTCCACCGACCACAGCACTAACCCTGGAGGAATTAGCCATTAGACAAATCTTGCAGAATAACATCAGCTACGTAGGTGAAGTTCCTACCTGTTTGTATGGAATGATAAGAGGTGGACTAAAGGACTCTGATTTACAAAGAGGTACTGATGAAGCGAGTAGTGACGAGGAGTAGTAATGATTATGTTGATTTTACAAACATTCTTGGAATGTGCTTGTTTTACTACTAATGGTGAAATTTGCATTTTAACCCCAATCATGTTGCTGCACTACACTCCCATTATAATGAGGTGCCAAAGACGAAGACAACTGCCTCGGTATAATGAAAGTTTGTTTAACCCATGCTCGTTACAACGGAAACAGACAGTAGCAGGTTTCTTGGAAAAAAAAAACTAGAAAACTCAAAATTAGATCAAGTTTGAAAATAGTATTTCAGATTTTAATGTTTAAAGACTGAAGTGACTAAGACTAAGTAACTGGATAATTGGTCACCAGACTTTTGTGTTTTATTTGTTGTCCTGTTTGTTTGTTACTAACTGCTAAAATCTTTTCTCCTTGATCTTATTTCACTTTACTTTGATTGGTTGTGGTGCATCTGATTGCGCAACATTATTGTCATAGATTGTTTCACATTTATATACTATGTAGAATTCTTAATACATGTAGATATGAGTCTTATCAAATCTTAGCAGTAAGTTTTTTTGTCTTAACATGTTTTCCACTCATCTTCAATGGCACATCAATACTTTAGATGTATGTACCAACATTTGCTACAGGGACAGTTGCTCTGTACTCACTTTCTTCTCTCTATGATATGGTGTTAGTGTTGAAGCCATTTATGTTTGTTTAAGAGGACTCCTCCGGGCTGGATTTTGCATTATCAGAATAATAAAGTAAAATCTAAAAAGCACAACATTGAAAATTTCATCAAAATCGGACCAGAAATAGCAAAGTCATGAATTTTCTTAGGTTTTGATTTTTTTTAAGGAAAGTTTTTGCAATCTTCAAATTGGCAAACTGATATATAATAATAATAATAATAATATGGTTTTATTTACCCAGGGTAGCCACTTCAGTTCTGACAACTGTTCTCCCAGCGGGCCCTGCATGATGTTATTATTACCCCCAAGCTCCTTGTAAAAAGGCAACTTTAGGTACCATTTTTGTAAGTCTTTGGTATGACTCGGCCGGGTTTCGAACTCACTGATGATGTCTCAGTCCCCCTACTTTCTTTGTATTTTATTGTATGAAATACCAATTATCAAGATTTTCTGCCCCAAGGACATAAAAACAGGGATTAATCCTTGTGGAATGTTCAAGGTCACTAGTCAGTAGTGGTTTTACCTATTTCATTATGAAGGATAGATTTTACTGTATACGCAATATATGAAAAAATGAGAAAAATAGGATTTCATATATTAATAAAATACACAAGAAGTAGGGGGACGGTGACATCATCATTTTGCTCATTTGAATATTCAAATATTCAAATGAGACAATGAGACAATGCCAAGAACTGTTTTACAAAAAAAAAAAAATACCTAAAAAAGTGCATAACTTTGTTGTTTTTCATCCGATTTTTATGAAATTTTCTGTGTTGTGTTTGTTAAATTTTACTTTACTTTACAAAACTTTTTAATTTCAGCCCGGACTCCTCCTTTTTTAGGTAGGGAAATGTTTATAAGATACAAGAAGAAGAAGAAGATACAAGATATTTTATTAGTGGGGTGTAACACAAAGACTTACGATTGATAAAAAGTTACGATTGATTTTTTCTTGGTAGCCTCATTTGGAAACCAGGTACAGTGATGGATTAAGATTTTGATATGATTAAGAGTAGGGTTAGTGCTAAGATTAGGATTAAGATCATCAACTTTGGAGCACCCTGTCCATGATGAGGCTAACAAGAAAAAAAATCAATCGTAACTTTTAATCAATCGTAAGTCTTTGTGTTACACCCCATAGGTCTTTGTAAACATAGTTACATTTACAGTTCAGCATTTACTCCAGGGCTGAAGTTAGTCATTGGAAATTTTTAGGCAGTGTCAGATGAAGGATTTGAAAATAAGGGGGGGGGGGGGGGGGGGGGGTGCCCGCCTTGATAGGGACTGTACCGCCAAATACTTTATGATTTTAACATCAATGAGTTGTTTTCAAGTTATAGGAGGGCGTGCCTCTCTTGCCAGTGTTAGGGAATAAAATGTAGACCTCCAGGTTGAACTTGTCTTTTTAAATGGGAATTACTAGTACACCATAAAGCAAAGAAGGTTTTGTTTTGCTTTGGTTTTTGGTTTTCATTTTTGTTTTGTTTTTTGTTTTTTTTTACTTTTAACCATTATTCAAAGAAAGTCTCAGGTTGTCTTTTTCGGTAGAACAAATTAATGTTTCTAAAATGCATATCGAAAAAAAAAATCCATTTCTAGAGGGGCCATATTTATCAAAGCTCCTCTATTTTGGTGATTTATTTGTATCATAAAATGACACAAAACTTGTGCACAATGAAAAAAGAAGACAGAACTGAATGATACTGTTCAACTGGTTCTTTCAGCACGGCTGGGATCAGCTTATTCTATATTGGACTCTCCAAGAATTAAAATGTGTGCACAATAAAGTTGTCCAAAGGTTAATCATAACTTGAAACATTTCTCATAGTTATTTTGTTATTTTCTACGACATAATTTAGCTTGATAGAATACAGTCCACTTGTGTTATAATGAGGACATTTCCATTGCCCCAATTCATAGTCATTTGTGGTCAGTGTGAAGTGCACCGTTATTGCAGGATTAGACTGAACTCTTGTTATAATGAAGACATTTCCATTGCCCCAATTCATAGTCA